>NW_021025727.1:3489809-3504430 GCF_004153795.1 Camellia sinensis | reverse complement strand
TCCGCATTTGTGAGCCCCGTTTATTATACTCTGATTGTGTTAAACGTTTGAAAGTTGGCCTTCGGTAATCTCGGATTACTGGCCATCACGGCACCAAACTACTAGGGGCGGTTTGGGGTCGTGACAGAATGGTATCAGAGCACAAGTTCCTCAGTATACGTTATTCACACACTTTGAGTCCTAAAGAGCATAGGATTTCCCTTAGAAAGATGTTAGGATTGCATCATGGTGCTTGCTATTTGAACGAGGTGTGCATTGTCTTGACATACCTATTTGTTACTTGCCTACGTGGTTATTTGCTTAATTATTTTAAAGTCACACTTTGCATGCTCATAGCATCATGAGGAGAGGTAGACCTCCAGTTGGCCGGGATCAGCCCGAAGAATGATCTCGGCTATTGGAAAGATTAGTTGAAAATATCAAGGACCTACAATCACATGGCAAGTCACATTCTCAAAGCAAGCTCTATATACATGCAAATGATCTCGGTATTCTTGCCAGATCCAAGTCAAAGACAAAGCAAAACAAGCTGGGAGCTTAACCACTGCTCCCGTTTCATGAAAACACACTGGGTACCGTCCAGAACTATGCCGAGGTCCCGCTAAACAAAGTCAGGAAAAACCTGGGTTTTCCTTTGAAGAATAAGAAGAACATGATCATTTGAAAGATGGATGCAAGCTCACAACTTGCCACAAAATCTGAGTTTTCATGCCAAGAGTTCAAAATATGGACCTGGGTACCCGTTCAAGAAAGTCATGCAAGAACAAACACAAAACATGGTTTTCGTTCTAAACCTTTCGATCAAAATGAGTCCTTTTTCAAGAACACATGGAAAACCATTTTCTCTTTTCCAAAACCAACTTCAAAACGATGCATGACATGCAAAACAAATCCGATCATGCAATGCAGCTAGATATTCAGCAAGAACAACCAAAGGAGACCAAGATTCTAACCTCAAAACTTGGATCTAACGGTTCAAGCCACAAAGATCAAGCTTGGGAGACTACTCTCACTCAAGAACTCTTCTTCCTCCTCTCTAGAGCTTCTCTCTCTAAAACAAAGATTTGAGACAAGAAAATGATTTGTTTATAAGTCTGCCGGCTGTCTTAACAACTAGCTCGGACACGTGGCGTTATCGGATTGGTTCAGCTCCAAAAAGGTGATTGATAGACAAGACAAGTCTCTGACAAAGCGTACACAGCAAGCTCGGGTAAGACACATCGGAAACAAGATGACATCGGCTCAAAACAAGGATCCAGCAACAGGATAACAAAACGTCGGCTAGGGAGGACGACGCTTGACTAAGCTGTGCCACACCTTGGCCGGGGTGCGCCACATCTCGGCCTAGGCCATACCTGCTTGCGGACAAGGTTCAAGTGCAAAACATCTCGGCAAAGAATGCCCGAGGTGAAGATGGGGTTGAACAAGATCTCAAGATAGTTCTAAGTACAAGGGTTCAAAGGCGGACTAAGCTCAAGATGACCTCGGCTACGCACACACCAAGCAAGGGACAAGATCACACAAGCAATACTAACAAAACAAGGCAAACAAATCCTTCCAATTAACATAATAAAGCAAGACCATGCAAGAATGTATGCAAGTATGACAAGAGTAAGGTGAGGGTTGTTACATTATTGGATGATCATGATACTTTCCAAAAATCGAAATTCTTGAACAATGGAGGAACTCATTTTGAACCTTTTTCTTTTGGGTGAGCGTGTGGGTAAGTGGATGGGTGCGAGGAAAAACCAAACTCTTTTTTTTTTGTTTTTTGTTTTTTTTTTTCATTGCCATATAGATTTGGACTCATCCTAAAGTTATATAGAAGAAGCATTCAAAATACTAATCATTGTCAGCGAACAATTTTCTTCATTGCCTTCTGGTACTCTTCTACTTCCTCAATCAACAAGTCTGACAAATCAAACCATGGCCCTTTGAGAGTATTTATAGGTGTATTGCTTTTAGGAATGTACTTGGATCACCCTCAGCAACCTTATTTTTTTGACCCACAAGAAAGTTCCAAACAAGCGAAACATTACTTTGAATTCACAACTCCCAGCGTCAACCACACCCGATTCTTCGGATGCCCGCAATTGTACAACACCATAGAAGACCAATTCTTTCTCAAATACACAGTCCGCACAGCCCCATCCATTTTAGTAGTCTCTTTAGGTGCACAGTCGGGTTGAAATACATTATAGCATAATTCTCGTCCACCAAGTCAATTATAATTCCTTATTTTCAATGTCATTGAGGCATTATCAGAGCTTGTTGATAAGTCCACGACAATAGACTTCTCTTCACTACAAGAAATGACACTTGGCGACTAAAATATTGGTTGCCAAAAGCCCCATGTTTGGTCGCCGAAACTAATTAGCGACCAATTTTTTTTGTTGCCAAGTTCGTCGCTCATACCTTGTCGGCGATTGTATTGGCGACTAAACTATTTTTGGTCGCCAAAAGTGAACGTTTGGCTACTAAACTTTGGTTAGTAGGCAAAGGTTATCTTTTGGCGACTAATATTTTAGTCGCTGAAAACTTTAGTTAGTCGGCAAAGGTTATCTTTTGGCGACTAAATTATTAGTTGCCGAAACATAAAATATACATACATTTAGCGACCAAATAGTTTAGTCGTTGTTACTTTACCGACCATAGACTTTTGTCGCCAAAAGCCTCTTAATTTTCATTTTATTAGTTTTTACCACCAAACATTTTAGTCGCCAAAGGATGCCGTGTTTTTCGTTACTAAAATATTTAGTAGGCAATAATTTCTTCCCTCATTCTGATTTGTTTTAGCTACTAATTGTTTGGTCGCAAAAAGTCATTTGATTCTTTTTTGCTAATAAATTATTACGTAGCAAAACATTTGCTTACATTTTTAGCTACCAACATATTTAGTCCCCAAATATTATATTAATTTTTTTTTAAAATTTTTGAACAAGATGTATCCATTATTAGTGCAACATGTAACCATGTATAAACAATATAATCCATCAATATTGAATATATTATCAACCATTAGACAACGTGCACACATTTCACTTCCAGCCATCCAAAAAATTCATATTGAACGTCAAATTCTAAATGTGATAGAAATTCCATATGAACCAAGTATAATCCGACCTCAAAAATATGATTCCATATATAACAGAGGATTAACCAAAATTCCTAATTCTCAAACAAACAAATAGAAAGCTTTCTATGCACCATTAAACAGTTCATGAACAAATAGAATACTTAACAAACAACTTTCAGAAGTGCATTCCACACCTTCAGCCATAACTTGATTGATTATTTCATCTTTCTCCTTCAAAAGAGCAGCGGCATCACTCTTTTTACTTTGCTCTCTATGTATGTATCCGTTTCCTTAGTGAGAGCATAAACCTGAATTCAGAAAGCCAAATGATTAAATCAGCAGCAATTACAGTATTCATAATGAATACAACCCTTCGAAACACTTGTACAAGAACCATGTGGCAATCACGACAGTCAATATAGGTATTGAGCAAGCAGATGAAGTGAACATGTCTAATATGCGCCCAAAATGAAATTGTAATCATTGTTTAGTCCTTTGTCGATGACTGCAGCATGAAATGTAATTGTAAAGCATCAAAAAACACATGATACAAATGACAACTTGAGCATGATTCCACTGTCAATAACTGCACATCTGTCCAGTCATAATTATGAACAAATGGTCTAGTCTGGAGACTAATTTAAATAGCACAAAGTTTTGGACATGCACTCAAGGAATGCTTTCTAACTGAGAAAATTCTTAACAAACTTCAGTCAATAAACTTATAAAAGATGGAATCATCATATAACAAATAGAACAGACCAAAGATGAAGCATGAGAAGAACTAGTACATTCACAAAAGAACTAGTACATTAACAAATAAACTCCACGTTTGAACTACGAAGAGATACTTCATAATCTAAAGGTTTTCACTTAAGTAAGACTAACATAAAATATACAGGGACAAAAAGTAGTAATTCATCATATTACCCTGTTTAGCCCAAACAAGTTAGCATAAACAAACAATTCACCAAGTATAATTGCATTGGTTAAAAGATCAAATCCATGAGACAAGCTAGACCCAAATAAATTAAAATAAACAATTCCAATCACATGTTATCAAAAGATCAACTTTATTGTGAGATAAGAAGAAATCAAGCCACCAATTTTGTCCAAAGCCATTGTTACAGTCCGCACAGCCCCATCCATTTTAGTAGTCTCTTTACTCTTTTTCATTTATTATTAAAAATTTATCATATACTTGGCCAAAACAGTAAAAGGGAAGAGGTTATTGTGCAATGCACATCCATAGAAGTTGGTGTTCCATCAAGATCGTTCATCAATTGGGAGTTCCCATGGAGATAATTTTCCTTTCTTCAGTGAGGCCACTGCCCAAAATTGTCAATCCAAAATGCTGCAAGAGTTGACTTCGTCCCTTGGAGAGTTTTAAAAATAATAATAATAAATATCACAAATTTAATATAATTATATTAATGTCTATTTTAGTAAAATTAAAATGATTGAAATTAATACAGATGGTGTATAGCCATATAGATAAACAAAGGTAAAAAATATATATTACTCGAGTATAAATGAGATAAAAATTATCATTTTTCTACATATACAAAGTTTATCATTTTTTAATATATGCGACTACCGAATTATTGATTTTAAAAAAAGTTAAATGTTATATGAATTACAACCGTAAGAAAACCAGTATAAATTATGTTTTTTTAGGTAGGTCAGTATAAATTATGTTCAATGTATGAAACTAGCTATATTTTTTTCAAATTTCAGAAGAAGTCACAAATGGCTACCTTCCTCCAAGAAAAAATATATATCACCAAAATGTGGCAATTATCACAAACAGATCAAACAATCATGAAAATCATAAGATTGCATCAATACAGGAAAAATCTCTCTTCAAAATACGATACCAATAGATAGAAAAATTATGGTTGTGTCAAATCTGAAATTATTTATTCTCTTTCTGCAACTTCTGAACAATGAGTACACATATAATGATATAACAAACAATAATAGACTCAATATCACTGAAAATAATCCTAGAACATATTAGCAAAGTGATGAGAATGTGATATTTAAAAATATATATATTGTGACAACAAAGGTTGTAAATACTCACATTTCATCTAATTGCAACTGGTATATTGATCAAATATGTATAAACTAGTTTATTGGCAACCACCCTTGAGAGTCGACCAATACAGGATAATTCAGGGAAAGAAAGCTTCACCATCAGACACCAAGGGGGCTAACCATGGGTCTATATTACTTCAACCATCAGATTTAACACTTCTTTCTGGGCAAGCCATTTGTTGTCAAATAACTAAAGAGCCAAAGTAGAATTTCTTACCAGACTGATGATCTGGTTGGGCAGTGGTTTCTATCCTCCAAGACTCGAAGCAGTTGGCACATGATCATTTCATGGTCTGAGCATCCACAGTTTGATTTCAGCGCTCCATCAAGGCAGTTTCAGCTTCTGATAATGGTGCTGCAACAGAGTGAAACAAAGGTCCAGGCATCATATATGTAGCACAAGTAGACAAAAGTATTTAGAGACAGAAGCAAGGCATACAAAGATCAGAAACCCAACACATTATGGATGCTACGAAAATCAGATAGAATTGTTGCCACACCAACATACCGAGCAAATCTTCATAAGGATCTCCCAGAAATGAGGAGTCCATTAGCAAAGGGGGTGAGAATACATGATCCTGAGCTTCCTCCCCGTCACAATATGATTTCTGTGAATCGGAAACTGTGAAATTTGACCCAGCAGCTGAGAGAAAACCATTTACCCTGTCATACTCAATACGATTGTTTGACAGCAGCTGGTCCACAGACTTCCTTTCTGACATATTTTTCCATTTGACTAGTTTGAGCTAAGGTCTGTCGCTTTTGCATGTTCCCATGTTTCCCTAAAGAATTTGGTGTCGCACTAAACAGAGAAGCAGGACTAGCTGACACTTTCTCAAGCTGTACTGTTGACAATCTCGAAGTCACATCAGCAACCTCATCATTGCTACTTTCCTTAATAACTCAGAAAGATCATTTAGTTTTATAGATGCAAATAGAAAAGGCTAGGCAAATGTTATAACATTATACATGAAAAAAGTATCATTCCAGAAAAATCACCATAGTTGTTCCGCTGCTCTGAGCTTGAATAGATGAGGTTGATCTGCCATGATGCTGGGTAACTGGAGGAAGATTGGAGGAAATACTGTTCACTTCCTCTGTAACCTCTGTAATTGAATTTTGAATTGCTGGGGCAACATCCTTCATTTGATTAATGAGCACCTGCAAGTCACAAGTTTTCACGTGAATAAAATCTTAAACAGAGTAATGGGTCAGTAATTTAGGAAGCATGCCATCAATGACAAACCTGTGCTTTGGAGGCATTCAGGATGCAACTAAAAACTGTAAGAATAACTATGAGACAAATAAATATATATTATAAAAAATGCATAAAGCAGTTAGTTAAAACCAAGTGAATCAGTTACCTATTAGCAAAGTTAAGTAATTGGGTAGGGCCAGTAAAAATTGATGAAATTTCCTCTACATTTTGGCCTTGTTTGATTTAACTCTCAAAACACAATTTTTGAAAAAAAATTCCAAAATTTTGTTTGGTTAAAAAATTTCCAAAATCACTTTCTCCCTCCTACACATCAATCAATCACTTTTTCTCTCTTCTCTCTCCTCCTCAATCACTTTTTTTCTCACACACATCTACTCAACTACAACAAAATATCAAATCATCCCAAACTCCTATACTCCAAAACCATTTCCAAAATATACAACCAAACAAACCCAAAAAATTTCTAAACTCTTTCCTTAAGATTTTTTTTGAAAATTTATCTCTCAAAACCAAACCAAACACACCCTTTAATTTTATGACTAACTGACTTCTCTGAAAGGCTATACAATACACTCTGTTGTAAATGGATTGGGAATAGAATAATTGCACTGAAAAACCTAATTGCGGCACAAATATGAAGATTTTAAGCTGTGATCTCCACAAATCACAATTAATTCACTTTTTTAAAAAAGAAAATGAAGGAATTGCAGCACTTTCGTTGTATCAAGCGAGACAAAGAACAAATCCAAGCACACACAAAATAATAATAACAATAATAATAATAATAATAATAATAATAATAAAGAACTAAGACAACATATATAGGTTTGGAAAGTGAAGATCCAGTAAACAAATTAGAGGACAGTAAACGAAAGAGAATAGAGAAGTGACCTGTGAAGCTTGAGAGAGATCATACAAATGCACAGAAAGTTGATAGTCTCTCTTCTCTTTGCCGTGGCTTTTGTGAAGTGCAAATCTTCGAAGCATCCCCAGAGATGACTTCATCTCGAACAAACCCTAAATTACAGAGAGACAACACAATAGTATACCTCCTCTCTCTCTCTCCCTCTCTCTCTCTCTCTCTCTCTCTCTCTCTCTCTATATATATATATATCCTTCAAATCCAAATGAAACGATCAAGAAATGAGACCAACAATCAACAAAATTGGCAAATTGTTTTTGTAAATTGGTTTTGTAGCAACATATTTAGGAATGTATCAAACTCACGAAAATCAAGCCCATATTTAGGACATCAAACCCATAGAACTTTAGAAATCAAACCACAACAACCAAACCCATTTCAGAAATCAACACGAAATTAAACTGAATCAAGAATATAAAACCCTAGAGCAACAATCAGAAAGGGGGAAATAGAGGAAGGGAGACAGAGACAGAGAGAGACCGTGAGCGAGACAGCTCGATCGATCGATCGAGAGAACCTGTGATCTGCGGCAGTGGCGATGGCGATCTGCAGCTGTGGCGGTGGCGATCTGCGGCGGTGGCGGTGGCCGTTGCGATCTGAGGCGATGGCTGTGGTCTGTGGTCAGGTGAAGTGGGGTGAGGTTTGGTGTGGTGAAGGAGAATTTTTGTTGTGTGAGAGCTTCGAACAAATTTTTTTGGTCCAAACAGAGAACAGGGGCAGGCGTTAAATGATTTGCCTCCAAAAACATTTCACCTTTAGCGACTAAATTCGTTTTTTGTCGCAAATTCTTAATATATAATGACTAATTTTTTTGGTAGCCAATTCTCAATCAAAGGCGACTAAAATTTTAGTCACCAAAAGTATTAATTTAGTTATTAGTCATGTTACACAATTTGCGACCAAACATTTTGGTCACCAATTAATTTTATAAATTCTTCCAAAATTTGAAATGTCTAACTCCAAATATTTTAGTTTTTTGGCGACTAAATATTTTTGTAGTCGTTGAAAATAAATTTTTGTTTTTCATTCGGCGATTAAATAATTTTAGTAGTCAAAACTAATTACACAACGACTAAAAAATTTTTTAGTCACCAATTGTGGCATTTTTAGCAACTAAAAATTTTTTTAGTCTCAAATTGTGACATATTTAGCAACTAAAGTTTTTTTACTATATACCCCGACTAAAAAAAATTAGTAGCTAAATATTATATTTTTGCCTACTAATATAATTCGTTGAAAATAAATTTTTGTTTTTCATTCGGCGATTAAATAATTTTAGTAGTCAAAACTAATTACACAACGACTAAAAAATTTTTTAGTCACCAATTGTGGCATTTTTAGCAACTAAAAATTTTTTTAGTCTCAAATTGTGACATATTTAGCAACTAAAGTTTTTTTAATCGCCAATAATCTATATACCCCGACTAAAAAAAATTAGTAGCTAAATATTATATTTTTGCCGACTAATATAATTTTTAATCGCAAATTTCATAACTTTTGGCGACCAAAAAAAATTTAATTGCCAAATTTAATAGCCAAAAGTGCAATTTGTTATAGTGCTTCAACAGCTATATATATGCATGTATTGGTGAAGTGTATAGATTTACGGAGGAATGAGAGAAGGAAGTTGCTTAGTTGAGTTTGTATTCTTACTCTGTGTATCGGTGGCTTGCTGGAAGAGGAAGGCTATAGTTAGACTTTGTTTCTCCTAATAAGCAAGGATGGATCTAGTAATTGAGTTTTGGGCCGCAAAAACACATGTAACTTTTCATCAAAAAAATATTATAAAATTTTAAATTTTGATTTATACCAGCAAAAAAAAATGAATAATATCAGTAAGAGCATCTCCAACGGTGAACTTCTTTTTTCACCAAATCTGAGTAAAAAATGACTCATTTCACCAAATCTGATATCACTAGCTCCAACGGTGCATCAAATCCCGTGGGGCAACCGGTTGGTCGACCGGTAAGTGTAAATTTTTTTTTTTTTTTACCCTTTTGAACTGTTTGAACCCACCTTTGTGAACCGGGGAAAGGGACGACTGGTTGGTCGACCGGTCAGCCAATTTTTTTTTTTCCCTCCATTTCTGTATGTCAAATATATAGGGAATTTAAATTTATATCACCCTTCAAATTATTCATAATCCACAAATTAACCTATGTCCAAATAAACCAGCTCAAACAAGTTGAAACCAACCAGTTCAAACCTGTTCTTGCTAGTTGTGCACTGTAGCCGAATTGCCCAACCCGGTCGACCGGTTGGTCAATCGGGCGGTTAACCGGGTAGTTGACCGGTTGCTCTCCAACGGTCACGCGAGGCAGCAATTCAAACCAACCAGTTCAAACCAACCAGCTGAGGATTCAAACGAACCAGTGGCTTAAATGGTGCACCGATCGATCGGTTGGTCAACCGGCTGGGCAACCGGCTGGTTGACCGGTTCCTCCCTCCAACGGTCACACATAGTGTTTTAGTGAAATCTGTATGTTGTCCTCAGTTTGATGAATTGTTTGGTGAAATCTCAATTTGATATCGATTTGGTACAACCGTTGGAGCACCAAACAATAACTTTTTCATCAAAATTTAAATTTGATGTCAACTTTGGTGAACCGTTGGAGATGGTCTAATCAGACATTATTTGTCAACTTAATTGACAACAAAAATATAATTTGATATATTTCTTTTGTGTGCATTAACTTAACAAAATATTAATTATTTTTATGTCTATGTCTACTAAAGTTAACTATTTAAAAATGTTATAATCGCCATTTTTTTATAGTATATCTAAAACATCTATGATAAGTTCGATATCAAAACCTTAATTAATATCTTTATCAATAAATATGATCAAGTAACTTGTTATAAAATCATCTTTCATCTTATTATGTAGTTTAATTTTGAAAAAATTATAATTGAAAATGTATATTTTTATGAGTATAATGATAATCCATTTTAATTAAGTGGTATTACATTTTATGAACTTATTTTAAGAATGTCATCTTCAAATAGACATTATTTTCATTTCCAGGCAATATTCCTATTTTTAGAGAATGAACAAATAAGAATGAATGCAAAATAAGATCCATAAGAAAATTAAAGTGTGATTTATATAAGAAGAAAAAAAAACATAAATGACATATGAGCAGAAAATAAGAATAGTAATAAATGAAAGAATATAAATAACTTTAAACAATATACAGATATAACAAATAATACAGAGAACAAATAGAATAGATCAATATTTGATAAAACTTAATTTAGAAGTTATTTTTTAAATTTTGTAATATAAATAATTTGAAGGGTATGAACTATTAAAAATTTGAAGATGCGAAGAATTTTACTTTAAAATTATCTTATTAATTATTAGTATAGTATACATAATATTTAAAAATTGGGCAAATTACACAAATAGTTCCCATAGTTTAGGGTTTGTTTCACTTTGGTCCCTAACTTTTCAATTGTAACACATTTGACCCTGAATTTTGAATCTTGTTTCAAATAAGGACAATTGAAGATATTATTAGCTTTTTCAAGGGTAAAATTATCAATTTGATAAAATATAAACTAATTTGACAAAAATAAATATCAAACAAATATTTTTGAATTTTTAAAAATTATTTCTACCCACTAAAAATAAAATTATGTAAAATTGATAAATCTTTTCGACATTTATTTTTTTTTTTACCAAAATTAATTTTTATTATGTGTTTGGATGATGATCATGTAAAATTAATTTTAAAAAATTAATCATGTAATTTTTATTAATTTTATCATTGGTGGATAAAAATAATTTTTAAAAAATTAAAAATATTTTTTTGACATTTATTTTTGTCAAATTAGTTTATACTTTATCAAATTGACGATTTTACCCTTGAAAAATCTAATGATATTTTCAATTGTCCTTATTTGAAACAAGATTCAAAATTCAGGGTCAAATGTGTCACAATTGAAAAGTCAGGGACCAAAGTAACACCAGTCCCAAACTGTAGGGACTATTAGTGTAATTAACCCTTAAAAATTTTAGGAATGTGACCAGATAGATCCATTGCTAGAAGGCGTGCGCACAAAAAAATAAAATAAAAAATAAAAAGAACACTTATTTTTCAACAATGACTTGACTTGCTTGCTGCTTCGTGGAACAAGATACCCCTAATAATGCACTGAACTTGCTGTTATAAAAAAATAAACACAGAAGATAGATACATGTATGTTCCTAATACCAGCACCTTTCTATAAAATTTCTGTGATGGGTATGTATGTGTTCACACCAGCACCTTTCTATCCAATTTCTGTGATGGGTATGTATGTGTTCCTAACACCAACACCTCAGAAAAGTCTTCATTGAAGTTGAAAGTGTTGGGTGCAATGTAGAAAGTTTTTTTTTTTTTTTAGTAAAATCGGGTATTCAAGACAATTTACACATATCTCGACTAAAGCAAGTTGACAAGTGGACAACTTGTATAAGAGACACAAGTCACATTTTATGAATTTATACTCCATTAATCCTAGATAAGATTTGTTATTCCTTCAAAATCATTAATTTTTAATAGACAGAATTTCCCGTCAAATAATGATTGTTCATCATTTATAAATGTTTATAAAAGGGTATGGTGATATGACATTTATTTTGATTTTCAAAACTTCAAAACATCAAAATTTTTACAATATACACTTATTTTTGATAAAATTTATATTTATAGAATCAACACAATGATATTAATTTTTTATTTACAATTTTCTTAATTTCTAATCATAAATTAAAATTTTAAACAAATAAAGTATCTCTTTCACACATAAATATACATAAATAAATTCGGAAATATCTCAATTACGGAACTAAAAAAATTTAAGAAAAAAATTTATTTGACGAAATAATTATATGGAACTTCTTTGTGCAAAAACTGAGATTTTCAGTTTTAAAATTGAGAATATTATCAGTTTTTGAGAAATTTCTCAGTTTTTTCAATTTTTAAAATTTAGAGTTTTTTCTAGTTAATTCAGAAATTTCTCAATTTTTTTTTTAGTTTTAAAATTGAATTTTTTCCAATTTAAAAACTGATAATATTTTTAATAAAAACTAAGAAGTTAATACTTAAAAAAAAACTGAGAAATTTCTCAATTTTATTGGATAGTTTCGCAAATTGAGAAATTGTTAGTTTTGTATAGTAAAAAAATAATATTTTATTTTTATAAAATTTTATATTCAATATTGGTCTTGTTTGATAGATCTCATTGTGTAGGCTCCAAAAATATAATTTTTATTAAAAATAAATATGTATAATAAAAGTGATGAAGTTTTTAAGTTTTGAAACAACAAAATAAAAATAAATGCCACCTTAGCAATACCCACTTGAATAAGAGAAATTGTGTATTACTTTTGAGGCATGGTTAGGTGGTTGTCAAAATATTTGTGATTGGTGCGACTCACAATTTTTTATTGCGGTATCAGGCATAATGGTTGGTGATGGATAGATAACATTGTCACATAGTGGACTTGTAATGCCTAATAATTTTTTTATTAGCACTCAATGAATTAACGCTTCTCAATTTCTTCTGCCTTTTAATAAGGATAAAATAATTATATATACATAAATATTTTGGAAATAAGACTTTATGGGTTAAAAATAATAAAGCAAGACTTAATGGAATACCAACCTTATCAATAGGATTTCTAATTAATCCATTATTAGTGGTTTAACAGAAAGAAGTTTCGTGGAGATCCATGGTACAATAATTCTTTGATGTAAAAACATTGTTTCAAATACTTCATCTCATCAAATAATTTCCAGAGAGTGATGAAGAGAATTCTTGATAACTTCCTTTCAGCTTCTATGTGAATATCGGGGTAACTTGCACCAAAAAAAAAAAAAAAAAATCCCTTTATTTAACAAGCTTTTCTAGTTGAGCACTGAACATGAAATAGGGTCTCACTCCTCTCCACCTTTGCTTTTCTCTAGCAGCACCTTTTTCATTATTATTTAATATTATTTTTTTATGAAGAAAAACCGTCCCTTAAGAACAACTTGGTAGCCAAAGACCTCCCTTTTGTTATTTAATTAGAATTGATGTAATTTGTTATTGTAACGCTCCGAAATAAATGTCATAAACCGACTCCCAGCAATACATACATAATGAAGTAAACAAAATAGTAACTTTCCATTAATTAGAGTTAGTTTACAAAAAGAGTGACACATGTGATATACATTCAAATTGTAACGCCCTCAAAATGACAACATAAAACCCATCAATATAGACATGCATTGATATATAAAAGTTTCACATTCTTCCATTCATCAGAGTTTCATTACAAAAAGTATTACATGTTAACGACAAAAGCAAATGCCCTAAAGGCTTACATCTTTCCAAGTTAACACTTGGTTACAACAAAAGAGTACTAACTCATTTACACATTAAGCCCTTGGCTTGAATTTACATGCAATACATATAAAAAAAATAAGACAACAAAAGTGTGTCCGCCTCTAGCCTCCCAAGCTACGTCCTTGGAGGTGGCATGCTACCTGTACCTGAAAATGATATTCCCATATAGGCTGAGCCATAGTCCAGTAGAAACATACTAAACCAAATATGAACAATGACTAAAAGATTAGCAATTGATAGATGGCCAACACAGATACTTTCCCTTATCACACTTTACGGTTTCATGACATACAAGTCCATATTATAGTCCATTTTCCAATTTCTTTTAATTCTCAATTTACAACCATGGCTCATAACCTGGCCAAACAACTCATATGAGACAGTAACTCATATCGAACACTTCCCATTTCATAATAGATAAGCATACTAGCTATATCACATACCAACAGATAAGCATACAAGCTATATCATCACTTCCACAGATATGCACATGAGCACTATCACACTTCCAATGACAAGCATATGAGCTCTGTCAACACATTATTAGATAAGCATATGAGCTCTATCTACGGAGTCCATCCCCTATCTCCTCCCAACAACATCCGGTTTAGAGGTCCATCCCCTATCTTCCCCTAAACCGCGGAGTACATCCCCTATCTCCTCCAACACAACACAATGCATATAAACAACAATTATACACATCATCACACAACACATAAATTTAATGTATTCTTTCAATCGTCAATCTCAATGACACATTCCAATGATTAGTTTCAGTTTGCCTAATCATCATGCATTGTCTACAACAATCAAGACTATCCTCCACCGATAGCCCAAAGCAGTTATTTCTGTACAGAAAATAAATGCAACAATGGATATATAATCAACATTCCAACTAGGTGAGTGATAAGTAATCCAACTACACCCTT
>NW_021025727.1:3430357-3477513 GCF_004153795.1 Camellia sinensis | reverse complement strand
AGGTGATACCACACAAATAGGAGATGCCAACTGTGCTAACTCTAATTCCAAAACAGATGCAAATGTAGCAGATACAAAAGAATGAGATGCACCCGTGTCTATCAACACATTAGCAACCGAGTTGCAAAACAGAAAAGTACCTCTCTACTGATGGAGCCGGTACTAAATCCTGTGCGGTAACAGCATACACGCGCCCTGTAGGCCCTTGATCTACCTGCTCACCCCTCGAAGCATACGACTGCTGCACTGACTGGGATGACGAAGCTTCCGGATTGGCCCTCGAGGCCTGCACAGACTGAGCTGGCTGAAAACCCTGCGCCTGCCTAGAACCAGACGCCCCTGAAGTTGCACCCAACTGCGGGCAATACCTCTTCAGGTGCCTAGGCTGACCACACTGATAGAAAGACAAAGGCTGGCCTCTGCCCTAACTCTGGTCCTGAGGTCTAGCTGATGAAGAAGTAGCTCGCTGACCCCCTCCCCTCTGCGGGCAAACCGAAACTTTGTGACCCAGCTGGCCACACTTGAAACAGGCAAAATCCCCCTGACTCCCTCTCCCAGAGCTCGCACTTGGCACTGGAAAGGTCGATCTAGCCAAACTGCCCTGAGACTGCTGAGGGTTAGAACCCCTCTGTCTCCTGCCATCACCCTGACCATCTTGGCTCCTCTTGGAGCCTCTTTGCCCCTCATCCTCCTCCTGCATCATGAGCTCCATATGAGCTGCAGCATCCACTAAGTGTCTATACTCTCGGATGTAAGACCCACCGACTCTCAGCTTGAGGCCCCGCCTCAACTTCCGCTCAAACTCATAGCAATGGCGTTTTTCGGACGCCACCAACTCAGGTGCAAACCTGGACAAACTAGTAAAAGTGGCCTTAAACTCTGCCACAGACATGTCCTGCTGATTAAGCCGGCTAAACTGATCCCTCAGCTTCTCCCTAGCCACTGCAGATAAGAACCTCTCCTGGAAAGCATTTACAAACGCCTCCCATGTACCACTAACACAAGCCTTCTCGTACTTCCACCATTGACCCGCATCTCCCTTCAGCTGGAAGGATGCCAAGGTCACCTTCAGTGCCCCGTCCTCGATGCCAAGCATCTCGAACGTCTTACTCATTTGTTCCAACCACTCGTCAGCCTTCAGTGGCTCCTTTGGATCCCCAACAAACTCATCCGGGTTAGACCGGAAGAACTCCCTCTTCAAGAAAGAGGGCCCTGCCTCAGCTGCTTGATTCCCAGGTCTGAGAACACCCAAAGCTCCTGCTATCTCTCGTGCCAAGGCACTCATAGCCTGCTGACCTGTTGGCTCGGCCACATTGGCCTGACCAACTCCCTCCTGCACTGCCTGAACCTCCTCTGGTAAAGGCATCTCCTGCCTACCACGTCTGCCACGCCTACCACGTCCTCATCTTGACATCCTAATAAAGGTAACCAAGACTATTAGCACATTCATAAATGTACCGAAGCTATAACACTCGCGTCCTAATGCATGGATAACTGTAATTCATTCCACGTAAGCACACAAACACATAAGCACTTACGAATTTCATTTCCGGATAATGATAGTCCCGAGGCGTTACCAGAGTTCTGGTTAGAAACAACATTGATCAAGTGCCTTTCCAACAAGACTCACAGAAACCCAAGGATCCAATCAACATCCTAGAAACTACATTCCATACCCACACAGTCACATAAGTATGTTATCAATTAAGCACATAGCATATGACACTACATCTAAGTCTCTATCAAGCGAGACAAACCCATTGTGATCCTAATCACTTCCCAAGTACCCAAAGTATTCGAACCCGGTACGCTCTGATACCAAGTTGTAACGCCCTCAAAATAACAACATTAAACCCATCAAATTAACATGCATTGATATATAAAAGTTTCACATTCTTCCATTCATCAGAGTTTCATTACAAAAAGTATTACATGTTAACGACAAAAAGCAAATGCCCTTAAGGCTTACAGCTTTCCAAGTTAACACTTGGTTACAACAAAAGAGTACTAACTCATTTACACATTAAGCATTGGCTTGAATTTACATGCAATACATATAAAAAAAATAAGACAACAAAAGTGTGTCCGCCTCTAGCCTCCCAAGCTACGTCTTGAGTGGCATGCTACTTGTACCTGAAAATGTATTCCCATATAGGTGAGCCACAGCCCAGTAGAAACATACTAAACCAAATATGAACAATGACTAAAAGATTAGCAACTGATAGATGGCCAACACAGATATTTTCCCTTATTCACACTTTACGGTTTCATGACATACAAGTCCATATTACAGTCCATTTTCCAATTTCTTTCAATTCTCAATTTACAACCATGGCTCAGAACCTGGCCAAACAACTCATGAGACAGTAACTCATATCGAACACTTCCCATTTCATAATAGATAAGCATACTAGCTATATCACATACCAACAGATAAGCATACAAGCTATATCATCACTTCCACAGATATGCACATGAGCACTATCACACTTCCAATGACAAGCATATGAGCTCTGTCAACACATTTCTAGATAAGCATATGAGCTCTATCTATGGAGTCCATCCCCTATCTCTTCCCAACAACATCCGGTTTAGAGGTTCATCCCCTATCTTCCCCTAAACCGCGAAGTACATCCCTTATCTCCTCCAACAACATCCGGTTTAGAGGTCCATCCCCTATCTTCCCCTAAACCGCGGAGTACATCCTCTATCTCCTCCAACACAACACAATGCATAAATTTAAACTAGGTGAGTGATAAGTAATCCAATTTGCCTAAATTTAAACTAGGTGAGTGATAAGTAATCCAATTTATACACATCATCACACAATACATAAATTTAATGTATTCTTTCAATCGTCAATCTCAATGACACATTCCAGTGATTAGTTTCAATTTGCCTAATCATCATGCATTGTCTACAACAATCAAGACTATCCTCCACTGATAGCCCAAAGCAGTTATTCCTATACAGAAAAATAAATGCAACAATGGATATATAATCAACATTCCAACTAGGTGAGTGATAAGTAATCCAACTACACCCTTTAATCCCATGTCTTCCGAAAGCAGTTCCTCATTTCCCATAATTAATTATACAAATTAATTAACCAATGTAATTAGGGCATTTTCCATAATTTACATTACAACCCTTAGGTTCCATTTTCATTAATGTCTTAACATTAATTTCACATTTTTTTTTATGCCAAACATACATCTAGGTTTTATATAGCTAAAACCCCAACTCTTGTAAATTTACACAAAAGCCCCCAAACTTTCACAAAATTACCAAACCAACCCCAACATCTCAAAATACTAAAATTTAAAGACAAAGCTCATAAAGAGGAGTAGGATATCCCTACCTCGAAGTTAGAGCTCGGATGGAGAAGTGACCAAAACCAAAGTGCTCCAAAGACCGATATTTTCAGATCAAAATGACGCCCTCGACGATCAACACAACTTTTACAAAGGCCGAAGAGAAGGAGGACACTCTAACTAGATCAAAACCTAGAGAGAAAGGAGTATCTAGAGAGAGAGGCTCTCAAAAAGGGTTTTTAGAAAAAGTAGGAGAGAGAAGGAAAAGCAAAAAGTGATTTGAAATCACCCAACGGATAACTCATATACGTATGACCCGCTCGAGCGGAGAACACGACGTTCGAGCGCCAAGAACAAAAATCTGGACACGCTCGAGCGCAATAAGGCCCGCTCGAGCGCCAAGACACAAGAATAAAGCACTTCCTCGAGCGCGAAAACCAGTCTGCTCGAGCGTAGATTTCCACCTGCCAGAACCTACACCCAGAAAGTACTATCCGCTCGAGCGCCAACAAACCCGCTCGAGCGCCACCGCTCGAGCGTAAAGAAACCCGCTCGAGCGCAGAAATCACATCTGCAGAAGTTTTGCAGAAACTTGAAATACTGGAGGTGTGCAATCCCCGCTCGAGCGCTAGGACACCCGCTCAAGCGCTAGACTAGAAACCAAACTCCGCTCGAGCGTAACACCAAAAACCTGGGCAACTAGGAATTGAAACCAAGGCCTAACCAACCTGTAACAACCCTGCCCAAAACATCCTAAAACTCAATCAAGTGGAATTAAAGGACGACAACAAGATAGATACCACTACCAACTTCACGGAACCGAGTCCGGACTACAACAGAACAGTAAAGGGACAACCGAGATCGCTATACAAATGCTCTACCTTGAATCTATAGCATGTGATACCAACTTAATGAGCAACAAAATAAATGCCTTACATGCTTACAGTTTTCCAAGACTATATATGCTTGGTTATAACAAAAGGGGAAGTCTTAAGCTCCGTACAAATAAAGCTTCAGGCTTGTGCAATTATTAAATACAAAATATCAAAAATAGAGCCCTCAGCTCCTAGGTCCTCCTAAGCTAAGTCCTCAGAGGAGGCATATCACCAGCACTTGAATATAATTTTTTCCAAGTAGAGTGAGCCAAAGCCTAGTAGAAACAATTTAACACAACATGTGAATCTTAACAAAATTATAAATATGATGTGTATACACAATACTTGTGACAAAATCAATTACAACTCTTTTACAAACCATGCCAAGTTTTGTATCACAATTCATGCTATTTTAATCCCTTTTTCAATTCAATTCATTTTATCTCAATTCATGAGTTATCTCCATTTATTACAAACCACCAAACTGAGGATATAACTCAAAGGTTCTCAATTTCATATAAGCATCACACAAACACTTTTATTTGTCATTTTACGGAAATTTCGTCCGCGGGATCGGCACCCATGTATACACAATATTTTCGAGACTTTCACCCTAGACACACAGGCCAACTTAATTCAATGGAATCCATTCATTTTCTTCTCCCAAACACGGAGTACATCCCCTTTCTCCTCCCAAACATCATACATATACAATGTACTGAAAACACAGTCATCTTCAATGACAACTAATAAGAGATTAGTTTCAATTCACATAATCCTCACGCAATTTTTACAACAATCATAGCTATCCTCCACCGATTGCCTAAAACAAATATTTCTAAGCAGATGTACAATCTCTAAAACGTATAGATGACCCAAATTCTCACTGGTGAGAGGTGATATACATCCAACTCAACAATTCATATAGACATTCATCTAATTCCATATTCCCATTACCAATTTCATTATTTATACAAAATAAATATTTTAGCATTTTAGGGCAAAACCCTATTTCCTTCCAAATCCCATCTATGTGCTAAAATTTACAAACTTAACACCACAACTCCTCATTGCTACACCTATAACCATTTTTATTTTCTTCATTTGAAAACCCTCATTTTTTTTATTATTTTGGACCAAAACCCTAGTTTTGTCTAAAATTCCCCAAACTTCAACATTATTTACACAATCAACGAATAGCTAAGTTAAGACCCATAGGAGAGTGTAGAAAGTCTCTACCTCAAAGTTAGGAGATGAGCAAAGCAAGATGAAAACTTCAATGATGCCGAAACCAAGTTCCAATTGGATCAAAACGGAGCTCTAGAAATGCTCTAACTTTTTCTCAAAGGCACTAGGGTAGAGAACCCAATGGATCTAGGTGAAAATGTAGAGAGAATATGAGTTTTAGAGAGAGAAACTCAAGATCTAGGGTTTTAGAGTGTTTTAGAGAGAGAAAGAGATGAAAAAGTAATGTAAAATGTGACTGTTACGAACTGATATACGCGCAGTCCGCTCGAGCGCAAGAAGTGATGCTCGAGCATTAAACACAATAAGTTGTTCCGCTCAAGCGTAAAAAGTGATGCTCAAGCACAGAATGCACACTCCTAGTAGTTTTACAGACAACAAACCCAACGCTCGAGCGCAAGAAAGGCCGCTCGAGCTGAGCTCGCTCGAGCACAGAAAGAACAGCTCGAGCGTAGATTACACTTTCCCAGTAGTTTTGCAGCCCTGCGAAAGTACTAAGAGTTCACAAAGCCCACTCGAGCGCAAGAATCTAGTTATTACAAAACCAAATGAATGAATTAGCTAAACTAACTACTTATTACAAATTCTAATGAATACTAAATAACTAACTAGCTATCTAATTTTTATTACAATAAGAATATTAAGCTATCTAAAGAAATTAGCAATTTAAGTTAACAAGCTATAATAATTACAATCAATGTAATAAACAATAATAATTAAAACAACAATATTAATGCACAACGATCGCATGCTCAGTTTTCAGAAACTGCTTTGTCTGCCTCCTTGGAAATCTACCCTGTTTCACCTTCAGCCATTGTCCTCTGTTTCTGCAAAAACACTTTGTTTACCAAACATTGTAGGTTGATCGGCCCCAAATGAGGCTCGGCCAGGTCCAAAAAAGGCCGATTGTGCCCTAAATCTTGGCAAAAATATGCTTCTGCGCTCTGAGGTGAAAATAGTGTTAACAGAGCCTTTCTGAGCTCTATTTGTCCCTTCTGCTCTTTTCTATCATGGAGAAGCTCAAGAGAAGAACAAGTTTGGTTCCAAAATCATCAATAAGCACAAGTTGATGGCTTGATGATTTTGAACACATTTGGACAAAAGATCAATGAATGCAATGAAAGTGTAACATGCTCGAGGAGTACCCATGCGCGTTAAACAATTCAGATCCTCGATCCGTTTGATCTAGTCTCACTAGTGCAATATGAAACATATATGGAGAGTCCAGATTTGGCAATTTTTAGAAAATCTATTTTATTGCAAAACCTTTTGCCATAAATGGACTGCGTCATCAGATCTTAGAGTCACCACCTAACATTTTGGGAAATTAGGAAACCCATGACTCGTGCCAAGGCCACTATTTGTCATAACCAAAGTTGTCTCGGTTCAGAACCTTAGGTATGAGAAGGGAAGGTCATTAATTGAGCACCCACGCTCACCCGATCAAAAGATCGGCCTTTACTAAACCATGATATGAATTTTATTTACTTTATATGTTCATATCTTGATTATTTAATAAATCCTAAAAATTACTATGTGAAGCATACAAGTATAGACTATGTCATTTATTTTGGAATAAATTGATTTCATGCATTTTGAAAGAGTTTTGAAGATGTACAACCCAAATAAATTGAGTTTACAAACTCGAAAAATCAACATTACTCTAAATTAATCGACACAACCTCCATCCACTGGCATTCATACAGTTATATCAATTAAGCAAGTAGCCACATGATAGGATGCTTAAACATAATAAGAAAAATACACACAAACGGGATGCTAAAGTATAAAAACTTACATATTTACCGACGTCCCGCGAACATCTACGAAACAAATTTAGTAAAATATGCATGATCTTATATATAAAATCCTAATGCAATTCACTCATGAGATGTAACTAAATATTCGGCTTCTAAGATATGTCATATGAATCATCTCAAGAACATGAGGTAGCGCACATAATTACATAGGAATTTATTAAATCCACAAATGCAAACTTACCCGAATCAAGATGCATGAAACATGGATGCAAAGCATGGATACAATGAAAAACAAAATATGATGTATATTCACAAATAAAGAAAACAAGTAAAAGAACGGGATAGAAAGGAGCAGTGCGAGAAATTATTACAACACTTTGAATAAATTATTACAAACCAAATGAGAGAGAAAGAAGGGAATATTACAACAAAATAAAAACCTAGCAAGACACTCAAAATAAAATAAACAAAATAAAAAAAAAAGCTTCATATGCCTTGGAAACCATCGAAAACTATTCCACTTGAAGCAGGAAGACTACTCTATTCTGTCTGGGGAAACTTATTTTGCGAGAGCACTATTCATCCCGGGGAACTATTTACCGCCGACAGTACTATTCACCACAACAATTACTATTCACCCTTCTTGGTCGTTATTCATCTTACTGGGTATTTTTCGTCCGTGGTTACTATTCATCGCCGGAGGTACTATTCACCGTCGAGGTTACTATTCACCTTAAGAGGTTACTATTCACCGCCGGAGGTTACTATTCACCGCCGATCACTATTCATCTAGTGGGGTCACATTTTTCACAAATTAGGTCGTTCGACCAACCATTTAAAGCGATAAAATTACAACAATTTATATATAAGTAGTAAATTATAACTTTTTATTTAAAGCAATAAATAAATTACAACAGTTTATATACAACAACGAATAATAGGAACTATGTAGGTGATGCAGCCTTCCCATTAAAGCTATAAAATAGTTATATAAAAAAATAGTAAATTACAACAGATATGTGGGTGGTGCAGCCTTCCTGTTAAAGCAATAAAAAACAGTTATGAAAAGCAGTATAGGAAGTATTTAAAAAAGTTATATCACATTTTTAAATTAAATGAAAGTTTGCGAAAATTCACCTTTCGGAGAAATGATGAATTTTTTGATTCACAAACTTTCTTTTGATTACCCTCAAGTCTGTGGAATGTGTTCTCAATTCTTAGTCCAAAATTTAGAATTATAGCTTTAGTGGTTGATTTTTGAATGGTGTATTGATGAAATGGAAATAAAAGTTTGGTTCAGAAAAATAAAATATCTAAGAAAATATTTTATTTTCTCCCTCTCTCAAAAACTAATTTTCCTTTTTGATTCTTTTTACTTTCAATCTCTCTTACATCAATTCTTTTTTTCTTCTCTCTCTGATTCTCTCCCCTCAAAACCCCCTCATTTCTTTTCGTCACCCATATGCCTCTTTTATAGGCAATAAAAAAAACACAAACAAATGAAAAAATAAATGGTGGAGGAGAATAAATTTTTCAAAAGATGCACAATGATTTTACTGTGCACTGCACAGCAAAATTACTATGCACTTTACGATATAATAATATATAAAAGGTATTATTAGCATTAATATATGTACAAATACCAAAAATATATATAAAAACACACACAAATATGTAAAATTAAAATAACAAAATACATGGACTAATAAAATATATTTTAGCAGGCCAAATACATAACATAACTTGACCAAAGCAAGTTTAAAGCAAAAGAAGACAAAAAAGCAAATGGTGGGAGTGTGGTGAATTTTTCAAAGGGGGAATAGTACCCATATGTAATATAATAAAATATATATTTAATATATATATATACAAAAGTATGGTACGTGGGTGAAACCACGATACCAAATAAATTTAATAACCAAATAAATTTAATAAAATATTATATAATAATATAACATAATATATATATATATATATATATATATATATATATATATAATACATAATAAAAAAAAGTAAAAGAAAATGTGGAATGGATCTAAAATAATTTGACAAGAATAGGTGTAAGGTTGGGATTAAAGTTTACATTCCATCTTTTCATTGAGAATTTTGTGAGATAGCATATTCT
The DNA here is from genome assembly GCF_004153795.1 of Camellia sinensis. NCBI lineage: Eukaryota > Viridiplantae > Streptophyta > Magnoliopsida > Ericales > Theaceae > Camellia > Camellia sinensis. The sequence continues at coordinate 3,468,191 of NW_021025727.1, read as the reverse complement.
TATTTTCATCATCGGGTAATCAAAAGAAAGCGCCCAAGTTTTAGGGCCGGTCAAACTGGGTGTCTACAGAAAGACAACCACCTTTCCCTCCTGTCATGAAGTGAGCTCAAAGAGGGAGGTAAACACGCTTCAAGGTTCGTCAAAATATCATGAATTAGTGTGTGACGACTCTTGACACGATGGACTCGGCATAACGTCCGGCCGAATCCAAGCAATCTTACTCATTTTCTTTATGTTGGTTTCATTGATTTTAAGCCAATTTTCTTAGTCCGTTCCATTCTTTAATCAATTTGTCCAAAGTGATAGTTAAGTCCACTAAATGAGAAGTGACATCAAACGATAAGTGATCCATAACATAAAAGAGAGACTATGGATTGACGATGAACCTCTATAGATATTAAGCCATTGAGCATAGATCTCTTTCTCATGCCTTGAATAATAATCAATCGATTGAAATAACTCTCAAACAAAAGAAAAAAAAAGAAAGGAGGGAGAGTGTAGAAATGATTATGCAATACTGATTATTAAAATGAGACTCTTTAAATAGAAACTAAGTAAAGAAAGCTATCAACTCAAATGGCTTGATGAAGGCCTAAACAAGCAAAGCCATGAGGACTTACAATACAACAAGCAAAGCATTCAAAGCATAAACTAATTAAATGAATTAAAACAAGCCTAAATAGCCCCTAAAACACAAGAAAACAGTGGCTAAAAGTGTATTAACGAGCACAAAAAGATAGGTAAAAGCAAGAAGACACTAAACTAGTAAACAAGAGCAAGGAGAGGTGGCTAACCCCTCCACTTTTGAGACTTCAAACCATCTTTTTTTTAGCCATTTTTAAAGTCTAAAAAACAGTTTAAAAGTCAAAGAAAAGAGTATAAAAACAAGGGTGTGAGCTATGAAGTAAGGTGCAAGAAAGGGTGTTAAGCCTTTCCACCTTTGGTAGTTATTCAAACCCAAGTTCTAACACTTGAAATGGATCCAAAACAGCACAAGAACACAAGAAATAGATAGAGATAGACTGAAATGAAAGCAAAAACAAGGGTGATAAGCTTATACCTCTTAAAGGGAGTAACCTTTGGTTGTTGATCAAACTTGATCCTAGCACACTCTCAAGGTTGAATTATGATTCTCAAGGCTCAACCAAGGCTTCAAGGTTAAGGTTTGAGGGTGTGTATGGTGTATGTAACTTTCATCATTGAGTGCCCAGGACAAACTGCACAAGTCTTGCGGGCGGTAAAAAATGGGGTGTCTAAAGCAAGATCTGGGTCAAGTAGGATAGAAAGGCCACGTACCGGACAGCCTAACAGCATTGTGAAGTCCTCTGGCATCATGGTTAGGTTTAGCATCGTAACCGGCCCGCAATCCTGGGATTACCGAAGGCCTTTGAAACAGATTAACGAAATTAAAGGGCTAGCGGAAGCAAATATCAAAATATAATGTCCATAGAGCTGTGCAGACATACATGGGAGAAAAAATTTAAAACTGATATAATTTGGAGGACTGAACTTTCTAAGGGGAAGAGACTACGACAACCCCACAACGTATAATAATTAGCATTTAATTAATTAAGGAGCTTTGGGTTTTAATTGCCCATTATTTTGATTTAATTTGGGATTTATGAAAATTGTGGAAACTGATTCGTATATGATACTATTAAGGATTTATTTTGGAATTAGAAATTAAAAGCCTAAATGGATCAAGAGAGTATAATTGGTGAATTGAATTATTTTAATTTTGAGTATCGGACCATATGCGAGTTTAATTAAATATTTGATTTAGTTTAGTAAAATTGAGATTTGATTAATTGGGTTCGAGTTGAAATTAATTAAGCTAATTTGATTATGAGGATTGAGAATTGTGGTTATTCTGAATTAAATTTATTGGAGAGGTGTCTAATTAAATATGTAATTTATTATCGGAGATTTTGAGTTTGATTTGGAATTTAGGGCCTTGAAGATTTGGAAAATTAAAATTGATGATGGCAATAAGTTTAATTTGATATTTGGATGCTTTTGGGAGTTTGATTGAAAATCTGATTCAAAATGATAAAATTAAATATAATTAATTGGGCTCTAAATGAAGTCAAATTAGACTATTAAATTATGTAAGATTTATGATTAGTTATGATTAATTAAATTATGTACTCAAGATTAATTAAAATTAAGTGTTATTTAGTGAAGCTAATATGTAATTAGTGATTAACTAATCCTATGTAGAATGAGTTAGAATTCTTTACGTGTGTATGCTATTTATTGAATGAGAGCCCCGCATGTGTGTGTGTACACGTGTGTCTTGTTGAAGGCAAAAAGGTGGGTTTATTTTCTTTAAGTGTGTTGGAGCTCTTTGGTTTGGGTATTCAATTGTTTTGCTGAGAAAGGAACTTAGAGAGAGAGAGAGAGAGAGGGAGAGGGAGAGAACTCAACTTTTAAAGAAGGAAACCCAAGGTTGTGCTAGAAATTGTAAAAGAGGAAGAAGACTCAAGGGGAAATCATCAATAATCTTTGAAATTAGAGCTCGAGGTCTGGAAATTATATTTAATTTATGTAGAATCTTCGTATCACACTTGAAATTAAGAAAGTAATGGAATCAATCTCATGGATTTTGTAAGAAATTGGATTTTTGGTAAGAAATTAAGTTAGGTTCATGATTATGGAAAATAAATTTAGAAATTAATTATTTTGGACGTGATTTTGTAGTCTTGCATGAGATTAAGTTTCATTATTACACGCATGAGCAAATCTACAAGTTTTAATACTCTCATCTTGGATTTTGAATAATTTGAGATAATCAACTCATGTTTTGAAGAGAAGAAGGAAAAGTTTTATAAATATTAAAGTTCATGGAAATCTAGAATTAATCTTAAAGATAAATGGAGTTTTTGATTTGTTTTCAAAACTAAGAAATAGTTAGATGTTAACCCTAAACCCATGCATGTAATGTAATCTAAGAATTTTTATTCAATTTAAGCATATTATTTTTGAGTTTGGGATTATATTCATGAAATTAGAAAGAAATTGGGTTTTGAGCATGGAATGGGTTACATGTATGATCATGGAAGATAATTTGTAATTTCACCAATTTTGGGTTGGTTGTGAAAGTTATAGTTAAAATAAGCTTCATAAATTACAATCAATTTCATTGTACATTTAATTTTAAAGAAGAATTTTAGAAACCATGAGTTCATGGGTTTTGATTCAAATAAATTAATTCATAATTTGTTTCATGATTTTGAGTTTGGATTTTAAAGTGTTGATGTATGAAACTTTTTGTATTGAATTTTATTTCAGAAATTCATGAGTCTCATGTTTAATTTCATGTTTATTCTTCAAAGGAAAAGAAGTTTGAAAATATTTGAATGCATGGAGTTTGATTTAAGTTTTGACAACTTGATGAGATTTTGAGCAAATGATTTATAAATAAATAAGTGTTTATGTTTTGTAAACTGTTTTCAAGGTTTTGATCAAGATATGTGGGTTTAAAGATTGAAAGATGCATTTGGAAATCATTTTTGAGAAATTCGGAATTCTAGAAATTTTACAGACCGCTTGAGTGCACATTGAAGGCTTCCAGTACTTTTGCAGTCTTTTACAGACCGCTTGAGCGACTAAAGGTTCGCTTGAGCGAATAGCTATTTTCAGCATATTTTGAAAAATTACATTTAGTTCATATTTTCATTCTCATCTCTTCCCAAGCATTCAAGACATGATTTCTAGCTCAATGAAGATTAATAAGCTAACAATCAACATAAATTGGTTGGTTAAAGAATAAATTATTGATTTAGTAGTAATTGATTAAGAAGTCAAATAAGAAATCAGTCTATTTGGAAAAGAAGAATTTAGTAATGAAAGAATATGTGAAATGAAAACCCAATTCATTTGAATAAAGAAAGAATAAGCGTAGTAGAATTTCGGATTACTTAGACAGAAAAAGATAGGAGAAGTCAAGTTTGATCAAGGAAGTGATATTGTGTTTCAATGTGTATATGTTATGTGTTTGTGTTGGTCACGCGTTATCGTCTGCCTAATCTGTCTGATCTGCTTCTAGAGCTATTTATGAGTAATAACTTTGTAAAGCTATTTTCAGTTATAAGTATTTTTTGACTGAAATAATATGATCTATTTTCTAAAATACTATTTTATGAATCATGAATGAATGCCCATTTTTCTTAAATGTATTTGTGGCATCCTTAGTGCACATGGCCCTTGCCCGGGGGTAACAATACCATGGCTTATGTTCATGTGGCCTTCACCTGGGGATAACAATATTGTGGCCAATATGCATGTGGCCCGTGCCCAGGGGTAACAATACCGTGGCCTATGTTCACGTGGCCCTCGCTTGGGAGTAACAATATCATGGCTATATGTGCACATAGATGTTGACCTTTATGGTCGTCGGTACCAACTATGCATGTGGATCTTTATGACCAATCTGATCTGTTAGCTAATGGATGTACCACATATAATTGTTTACGAATCTCAATATGTATAAGAATCTGTTTCTGATAAGAATTTGTTTCTGATATAAACTCCGATTTCTAAATCTGTGATGGACATCATTCATAAACCCTTTATCTTGTTGTTATTCACTAGGCTCCAGCTCACTGTATTATTTATGTATGTAGGTGATTAGGCATGTGACCAGGCCTAGAACTTCTGCCTAGACTCTGTTTGTCAGCCAACCTATGTGCCTCCCTTGGAAGTTCTAGATATGTCAAGTGGTTAAGGCCACGTGATTAAAGTTCAAGTTTTGTTTTCCTATTTTGGTTAAACAAGTTTCGGTTTATTTTATAAATAGGGCTAAGTCTCATTTTGTCTCATCTGTATATATGACATTGAAAATGATGTGATGATATATTTGTATATAAAGTTTAAAATTTTCTGTCTCATGTAAGTCTGCACAGCTAAATGAATATTGTATATTTGTTATTTGCTTCTGCTAGCCCTTAATAATTTGATTTCTGTTTAAGAGGCCTTTGGTAATCTATGGATTACTGGCTGGTTACAATGATAAACCTATAGGGACGGGTATGGGTCGTGACAGAGTAGTATCAGAGCACGAGTTAATATCTCACACACGCATCCATTGAGTGTTAGAATGTCTAGAAAATATAAGTTTCATGCATATAGTAAGTAAGTAAGAAGTTGTGCATTCAGAAATATGTATATTTGCGTTTGTGTAATATGTGTGAGTATTAAAACTAAGAATTAAGAGGTGCTGTGGAATTGTGATAATTATAAAGAAACTAGAAAGTGTTTAATAAGTTTAGCAATGAGGCTAAAAGCTAAGAATTATTGTGAAATTGCTAATGTTATAAGGAAATCAGAATTTTTGACTGAAGCTGTCATGACCTGAACCCGTCCCTATGGATTAAGGTCATAACTGGCTAGTAATCCAAAGATTACCTACGGCCTCAAACCAAATAAACATATATCATTAGAGTTAAGGGGCCAAACAGAAGCAAACTTAAAAATTGTCCATAGAGCTGTGCTTACATGGCACATCAAAACATCAAACATATGTATTCATTAATAACTCACACCAAAAGGGAAATAACTTAAGGTATTATACACACAAGATCATTCAAGTCTTAGTCAGCCAAGCCAAAACTTATATGCAAGGGTGATCCAACGTTTTCGCCAACAATGCAAAATTATAACATAACAAAAGAACAAAAGGGCAAAAACGAGTCTCGTGCGTGAGACGCTTAGGCTGACTCTCCAAAACTTCAAAGGTTTCTCATATGCTTCACTGAGGCTGGGTTTGGACATCTCTTGGCTCACCTGCAGACACATGAATGAGAATGAGCGAAAGCCCAGTGAATAATATCAAATAAAGAAGATACATGAACGAAATTTGAAACAGATACATCAAACGGCCTTGGGCCCAATTTGTTTATATCAAACGACCTTTGGCCCAATCATTCATGTCCAACGGCCTTTGGTCCAATCATTCATATCCGACGGCCTTTGGCCCAATCATTCGTATCCGACGGTCTTTGGCCCAATCATTCGTATCCGACGGGCTTTGGCCCAATATTTGTCCACAATTCAAATTAACCAATTTATGAAACTCAATTAGGAGTAAGGAATTGGACAAATAGCATACTTCAAAATATCTTTACTAAGCTATTACTGCCAGTGTTCTGCCGGTGGATTCTTCTTTGTACTCAACCCTACATAAATCATAACACATAATGGGTCACAAGCAATTCAATCCGTTCTTAATTTAGTCATTCCTCTTAGGCCCCTTTCTTATCTTTTTTCTTAATTCATTCACAATGCTCAATGCATGCCTAAGAGTGCTTAGAAGTGAAAGAGAATGGAAAACAAGCCATTACAATACTCTTATAAAATTTCTTAAACAGGGCTTCCCGCTCGAGCGTAGATTTATCTGTTTGAGCGGACCCCTTTGGTCTGCAAAAGTAGTGGTTGCCTCATTTTTGCGCTTGAGCTTAACTTGGGACGCTCGAGTTGAGAGTCAAAATTACGTGTACAGACGCTCGAGCGTAACCCTACCCGCTCGAGCGGACATCAATGTCTGCAAAAGTTCTGGGAACTAACATTTCACGCTCGAGCGGCCTTTTACCCGCTCGAGCGAACGTGCCAAATTCTGAAATTTCTAGAATTGTTCTTGAAGTTCAAACTCAACATTCAAAGGCCCAAAACTCTTGTTTTTGGTTCAAAAATGTGGAAACACATTATATATCATAAGGATATAAGCAATATGAGGCCCATTATTCAAAATCATGGTCCAATTCTCCAATCATCTCACAAAACACATAGTTTCATAATTAAACTTGAACATTCACATAATCAAACTCCATAATATCATGAATTATACATGCATGTGTAATATAGACTCCAATACCATTTCAAATGGCACAAGTGATGTTTATACTCATGAAGCTCAACAAAACCATGCTTGTATGCATGATCCAACACTCAATTTTTCATAATTAACATGCTACATGTTAGATTATACAAATTCATGGTTATTTCTTACATGCATGCATTCATTGACTTCAAATTCCTCAAAATCAACTTAATCTATCTTCTTGATCACCATCTTACTTTGAATCCACAAAATTACAAACTCAAACTCATGAATTTACTCACCTAGGAGCTCCAATCTTCACAAACGTGGTTAAATCTTGAGTATAGCTTCCAAATTTACAAACTTTGAGCCAAAATACACAATTCTTCCTCTTCCTCTATCTAGAACCGACCCTCTCTCTCTCTCTTAGAGTGTGATTTTCAGATTTTAGGTCAAAAAGAAATAACATAAGGCTATATAGGCCTTTATATAGGATTGCCTAATCAAATTTGATTATGGCTAAGTAATTGAGCCTAATTTAATCGTTTTGAATCTAATCATTTTGATCCAAATAATTTTTCAATTAAATTTCACCATAGGCTCTAAAAATTATGCTAATCATAATGGAGATAAGGCCTTCAATTTAAATTCTAAAGCAGAAAATCAAATAGATTTTCCTACGGTGAACATATAGAAATTCAAAACCACATATATTCATATAAATGGCACTCAAAATCATATCAAACGCATAATCAAAATCATAATTAAGATCAATTAGCATAATACGGAACAGGGTTATCACAATCTTCCCTCCTTTAGGAAGTTTGGTCCTCCAAACTTATTTTACTTTTGTCGGGAAACAAATGTGGGTAGCGTAGTCTCATTTCATCCTCCTTTTCCTATGCAACGTCCGTCCCATAGTGTTCTTTCCATTCTACTTTCACCATCGGGATGGACTTGCTCCTCAATTGTTTCACTTGTCAGTTAACGATTCGTTTCGGCTATTCCGCGTATTTCATATTTTCATCAAGAGCTATCCAGTGGTAATCAATCACATGAAATGGATCTCGAAGATAACCCCTCAACATTGACACATAAAACACATTATGTACTTGTTCGAATCCCGGTAACAAAGCGACTCGATAGGCAACTGGACCAAGCCTTTCCAGAATTTGGAACGGCCCAATATAACGGGGCGACAATTTTCCTTTCTTATCGAACCTTACTTGGCCCTTCATCAGAGTCACGCGAATAAACACATGGTCACCAACCTCGTATTCAAGAGGTCTTCTCCGAACATCTGCATAACTCTTTTGCTGACTCTGAGCTGTCTTGAGTCTTTGTTGAATAGTTTTGATCTTTTTAGAAGTATCTTGCACAATTTCAGGCCCAAGTAAAGCTCTATCCCCGAATTTTGTAACGCCCTCAAAATAACAACAATAAACCCATCAGATAAGACATGCATTTACATATAAACTAACCACATTCTTTTATTCATTAGAGTTCCATTACATAAGTATTATATGTTAACATCAAAACAAAATGCCCTACGGGCTACAATTTCAGGCCCAAGTAAAGCTCTATCCCCGACTTTTGTCCAACAAATTGGTGATCTATACCTCTTACCATACAAAGCCTCGTATGGTGCCATACCGATACTGGAGTGAAAGCTGTTATTGTATGCAAACTCTGCTAGTGGCAAATAATCTCCCCAACTCCCTTGAAAATCTCAAGCACACATTCTGAGCATGTCTTCTAGAGTCTGTATGGTCCGTTCTGATTGCCCTTCTGTTTGTGGATGGAAGGCAGTACTGAATCTCAATTCTGTTTCCATTGCTCTTTGTAGACTTTTCCATAATCTAGATACAAATTTCGGATCTCTATCCGACACAATAGATACTGGAATTTCGTGTAAACGAACAATCTCATCAACATATATAGTAGCCAGTCTATAAGCATCAAATGTAGTTTTAACAAGTAGAAAATGTACAGATTTATCAGTCTATCAATTATAACCCAAACAGAATCCATACCTCTAGGAGTTTGAGGTAGACCAACAACGAAATCCATGGTTACATGCTCCAATTTCCATTCTGGAATAGGGAGAGGTTGAAGTAGGCTGCCCGGTTTCTGATGTTCAGCTTTAACTTGCTAACATTGAAGGCATTTGGACACATACACTCTGTAATTTCTTTCTTCATTTTGGGCCACAAATAGCTTTGTTTCAAATCCCGATACATTTTGTTATTACCCGGATACATAACAAACACTAATCTATGAGCTTCATCTAGAACTCTTTTCTTTAGTTCCGGAATAATTGAGACACACATTCGGTTTCGAAATCTCAATACGTCACTTTCAATGCTGAACTCTACTTTCGGACTTGTCTCAAATTCATTAATCACTTTCTTAAGGAATTCATCCTCCTTCTGTTTCTGTTTAATCTCATCAATGATTGCTGGTTCGGCTGAAATGGCGGCCATCAATCCGCCCTGTTCACACAATACCACTTTAATCCTAGACTTCTCAAAATCTTGTAAGATTTCTTTCTGTCCAGTAAATAAACAAGCCAAACTTCCCATCGATTTTCTGTTCAAGGCATCAGCAATTGTATTGGCCTTCCCAAGGTGATACTGAATTTGAAGGTCATAGTCTTTTATCAGTTCAAGCCATCTTCTCTGTCGCATATTTAGCTCTTTCTGTGTAAAGAAGTACTTCAGACTTTTGTGATCTATGTAGACTTTATATTTTTCCCCATACAAGTAATTGTCACGACCCAAACCCGCCCCTGTAGGTTAGGCATCGCAACCGGCCAGTAATCCGTGGATTACCAAAGGCCTCTAAACAGATAAGCATATAGTAAGGGGCTGTGGAAGCGATAGCACAAAATAGACAAGGTCCAATAAACTGTGATAACGTACATGGGATAGAAGATTTCAAAACTTATATATATACATAAGCATGCCAGTCAAAGGACACCACTATTTACAAAGTATTTACAGAAGTGCACATCTCAAGACCTGATTTTACAAAACAGTCACAGAAACTAGCATGAATACAAAAACAGCCATGTAACGAGACTTCAATCGGAACCTCCTCGGGAGGCACAACGGTTGGCTGACAAAAATAGAACAGAAGGCCATCAACTCTGGCCCTGGTCACTCGTCGACTCACCTACATACATAATATAAACTGTGAGCGGAAGCCCAGTGAATAATAACAGAGTAAAGGGGTTTTATGAATGATGTCCAGCACAAGTTAGGATCCAGTATTTAAATCAGAACATATTTAGACTTCAAAACATAAATAGATTTAGATACACACTCATGTTCATATTCAGATTTTACATAAGATCATACGTGGTACACCCATTAGCTATCAAATCAATTTGGTCCAGAGACCCACATGCATAGTTGTTACCAACGACCATAAAGGTCCATATCTTGCGCGCAAGTAGCCATGGTATTGTTACCCCCAAGCAAGGGCCACATGTAGATTGGCCGCGGTATTGTTACCCCCGGGCGAGGGCCACGTGCAGATTGGCCGCGGTCTTGTTACCCCCCGACGAGGGCCACGTGAACTAAGGGTGCCACAAATACTTTTCAGAAAATTGGACATTCATTCATAATTCGTAAAATAGCATTTCAGAAAATAGATCATACCATACCAGTCAGAAAATACTTAAGTTAAACATAACTTTACGGAGTTATTACTCACAGTGGGCCTTGAGACAGACAGACGGAGTAAACTTGATCAAACGGTACGTGGCACGTGACCTACACAACACATAACAGATGCACACTTGAAACACACGTTCTAATTGTACAAAACTTATTTCGTTGACTCTTAGTGTGTTTCTAATCTCTTATCCTCATTATGGGGTCTTAAACATGGCCTAGGAATGCCTAGGATGGAATGAGGATGCAAAAATGTATTGAAAACCATTTCTCAAATTTTGCTGAAAATAAGGTCCACGCTGGAGCGTGGCTTTCCCCGCTCGAGCGGATATGCAGACAATGAATCTCCACTCGAGCATGGACTTCCCCGCTCGAGCGGACTACAAACTTATGAAAAAGTGCTGGATGCATGAAATTCACGCTCGACGGGCACTCGACCCCCGCTCGAGCGTGTGACACAGACCCTCGCTCGAGCGTGGCTTCCCTCGCTCGAGCAGACTGCAAAACACACAAACTTCTGGGTATACGCATTTCACGTTCGAGCGTGACTCTCGCCGCTCGAGCGGAAGTGCATGTACTCAGGCTTCATGCTCGAGCGTGAAAGTTCCCGCTCGAGCATGGGTCAAATTTCTGAAAAATCCAGATTGACCTCCAAGCATGAAACTCAACCTATAAGCCTTTAAAACTCATTTTTCTGGGCCAATATTTGAGGAAACATCTAATAACTCATAAAATAACATGTATTAAAAATCATTTCAAGAAATCATGGCCCAAGAGCAACCCAATATGTGCAAAATCAACATGAACTTTATGAATATGCTATTAATTCAACATGCAAGAACCCCTTTGAATTCAAACCCTCCAAAACATAATCAAACTTGATAATTCGATGGAAAACAAGTTGAATGACCATAATGTGAGTGAAATTAACACATGCGTGGAAGGAATCTTAGAATTCAAACTCAAAACAAGGAGATTTATGCATGCATGCATGGATTGACTCTCAAAACAACACCTTGAGCCAAGTCTAGACTTTAAATACCAATTTCATCATGAATCTAGCAAGGACAACTCAAATTCATAATTAAAAGGATGAACTCCCTACCTTAGGTCTTTAATTCTAGGTATGGAAGCTCAAATATGCAAATTCTCTTCAATTCTCCTAACTTCAAGCCAAATCCTAGTTGAAATCAAGTTGTTCTCTCCTACACTCTCCTTCTCTCGGTTTGGTCACAAGAAGAAGAGCAAATGATGCATCCAATATGTAATAAAGCAAAATAAAGGTTGTCTAGAATCAAGCCACTAAGTGGCAAACTTGTAATAACTCAAACAAGTGTAAATTAACATTATTTAATCTAATTTAATCATACCAAATTAAAATTTAATTAAATCTACCATAAAATCACATATATTCTAACTAGTATGAAACACTAATCAATTTCGAAATCCGGCGCCGATAAAGCTTTCAATTCGCAATTCAAAGTCTAAACATGAACAGATCATTTTATGGTAAACAGATAGAAACGCAAAGATAGTGCAATACATATGCAAATTAATTCCGGATTACTTCTAAATTATTGTTAGGCATAACTAATCATGGATTAGCATTAATCGGAGGTAGGGGTTATTGCAGTAACGCCGCCAGATTTTCAAAGCAAATACAACTGCGGCCAATTATAAATCATGTGTTGGGTAATTCTTCTTATATGGCCTCAACTGTCGAGAGGCGTAGTGATCACCCTTCCATTTTGCATTAGTACACAATCCAAACCTTTATAAGATGCATCATCGAAAATCACAAAGTTTTCCGTACCAGATGGTAGTGTCAAAACTGGTACGGTGGTCAATGTCGTTTTAGTTCATGAAAGGCAGATTCTCTTTCATCATTCCATTCAAACGGTTTCCCTTTGCGTGTCAGTTGGGTAAGAGGCACAACTATTTTTGAAAAGTCTTTCACAAACCTTCTGTAGTACCCAGCTAAGCCCATGAAACTGCGGACTTCTGTTATATTCGTCGGTGCAGGCCAATTCACAATTGCCTCTATCTTCTATAGGTTCACTGAAATCCCCTCCTTATTGATAACGTGCCCTAAAAAGATAACTTCATCCAACCAAAATTCACATTTCTTTAGTTTGGAAAATATTTTCTTTTCTCTAAGTGTTTGCAAAACAGTCCTCAGATGTTGTTCATGTTCAAGTCTACTCCTTGAGTATATCAAAATATCATCAATAAAAATCACAACAAATTCATCAAGGTGGGTCTTAAAAATTCGGTTCATTGGGTCCATAAATGCTGCAGGAGCATTAGTCACCTCAAATGGCATAACAAGAAATTCATAATGGCCATAGCTTGTTTGAAACGTAGTTTTCTCAACATCCTCTGCTTGTACTTTGTAATAACCCAACTTGTAATAAGCTTAATTACGCATGTGATTATGTGTTTGATATAAATTTGTATGTTAAATTATGTGAGTTCTTATGTCATTATGAATATATATATATATATGTTGGGGGTAGAAAAACATCTGTCGCAATTGAACCTTGAATTGAAAATTTATAGCCCTAGAGGCGCCAGAAGTCAAAATCGATTTCATATCTATGTTTAACATGATTTTTGGAGCCTATGGTGAAATTTGGCAAAATTACGATTTGTAATAAATTAATTGAGCTTGATTAGCATAAACCTTAGATTAAACCAACCTCATTATGTATGTGATTTTATGTTTAATTGATGAAGGAGATTTAGATTCTAATTGGTTGTTACTCTAAGGTAATTTGGGATTTATGGGAATTTTTGGAGTCTAATTCGTATTTGATTTTAATAAGGATTTAAATTGGAATTAGAAATTAAATGTCCAAATGGCTTAAGGAGGTAAAATTTATGAGTTGATTTAGTTTAATTTCAAGTATCGGACCATATGAGAGTTTAATTAAATATTCGATTCAGTTTAGTAATATTAAGATTCGATTAATTAGATCCTGATTGGAGTTAATCAAGCTAATTAAATTATGAAGATTGAGAATTGTGATTATTATGAATTAAATTTATTTATGGGGTGTCTAATTTGAATATGTAATTCAATTGACGAAAATTTGGAGTCTAATCAGAAATTGAAGGCCTAAATGATTTAAGAAAACAAAATTGAAGATGAGAATGAGTTCAATTTGATATTTGGAGCTTTTTTGGGAGTTTAATTAAAATCTGATTTGGATTGATAAATTTAAATATAATTAATTGGACTATAATGGAAGTCAATTAGACTAATTAAATTATGTAGGATTTGTGTTTGGGCTAATCAAGATTAATTAAGATTAAATAATGTTCAATTAAATCAAAATGTAATTGGTATGTTAATTTATTTTAATATAATTATATTACAAGGAATGTTGGTGTATTAAAGGTCCAAGGCAACAAAGATAGATTTATGTATCATCAAGTTATGTGTGTGTGTGCGTGTAGACACCCCATTTTTGACCGACCTTAAGACTTAGACGTCACCAATTGAGCACTTGGTGATATTGCATAATGTGCTCGTTCAGAAGTTTCAGAGTCTTGGCTGCGAGCCCTGCCTCCGGACTTCCGAACCCTCTTCTGTGCCTTGCCTCGGTTTGCGAACCAGACTCGATTTTCTCTGTTTCTTTTCCTGAGGGGAGGGAGAGGTCCTGTAGACCATCTCTCAGTGGCCGTGGGCTACATTTTGTGGCCGTAGGCCATTTTTCCCATTTCGGAGCCCGGTTTCCGATTTTTCGGGACCGTTGGCCGTGTGCCTTGGTTCGGGACCGCTTAACCATCTCCGTTTGCTCTAAATTTTGGCATACTTCTTATTTACTCCCTTTCAAGGGACACTGGGGTCGAAGAAACCCACTTCGTGGCCGAACGCCACTTTCGGTGCTTAACAGGCAATTTTCGGGACCCCGAACTGCGTGTTTCGGCCCCCGAGCATTCGTTTTGCATCGGTTTTCGTTCATCTTTGGCAGATGCCTCTGTTAGGCATTTCTGTATATTTAGGATCATGCATGATTTCTAATAAACTTCTTGTTTTGGCTTGGAGTACTCAGTGAGTTTTATGCTTTAGCATTCTTGCATGCGTGTGAGTGACTGCCATGAATTGCATATTTACCATGAGGCTATATGCTTATGTGATATAACTGCCTGAATGCCTGTGGGTGAAGGTTGGGTTATTTGGATTGGAATAAATCATCAACTGTTTGTTTTAAGCCCACTAGATAGTGGCAAAACCATCTTTTCCAAGCCCACCTACGGGTGGCAAAATCTGCATTTTAAGCATGCTTGCGAGTTGCAAACCATCTTTCAAATAAACGAACATGAAATGTTTTGTTCCAATTCGGGCGACCCAGTCTATACTTATATGCTGTGTGCATCACATAGTAACCTAGGCTAATAACCGGAATAAGAACACACAAAGTTTTCAAAAATAGATATCACGGTTAGTAGAGGCCGATCTTTGATCGGGCGAGCGGGGGTGCTCACGAAGTGACCTTCCCCAATCGTACCCAAGTTCCCGAGCCGAGGCAACTTTGGTCGCCATCGCCTCAGTTTTGCGTGCCCGTGTGCACGCATTTCGAGGCACTTCATTTTCATCCACCGGCTACTTGTATCATGAAGATCCTGATCCTGGTAAACATAATATACAGGGTGGAATCACCTTATGAAATACCCGAGGCTACTACTTATCCGACAAGCCATCAAAGAAGAGCATAGAAGTAGTCTTAAAATGTTAAAACGATTTGCCGGATTTGGATTCTTTGGTTCAGATTTAGAACCGTACAAATTTGAGAGTCCTGAGCTGTAGTGACCCCAAAATGAACGGAACGGGAGCTCGTTCCTCCCGGGGCGTTCGGGGACGTCTACAGTGCGGAAAAAAAAACAGAGCCGAAGTGAAGGAAAGTAGAACCGAGAGAGAGAGAGAGAGAGAATTGTGCTGGTGGGTTCAAGACAAGGGGAAGAAATACAAGAGGAGAACCATGGAGAGGAAGGAAAAGTTCAAGAATTTCAACCCATTTAAAGTTTAAGGTATGGAATTTATGTTAATTTGTGTAGGATCTTTACATTACACTTAAAATTAAAGGGGAAATTGGAATCAATCGCAAGAGGATGAAGAAAAATTGACTTAAGTGTAAGATTATGGAAGCTAATTTGGAATTAGATTCTAAACATGAAATGGGTTACATGCATGGGGATGATTATGGAATTGATGAATATTATAATGAAATGTTTCCTCTCTAACATTGCATGCTGATGATATATATAATTAATGGGTTTATTTTTGAGGGCGTTACAAATTCTATGAGCATTTGAATCTATATTTACATGCATCATGGATTTTGAAGAAACTGAGCCATTTAAGTTCACATTTTGAAGAGAAAAAGGAAATGTTTTATGAGCATCAAGTTTATGGAAATTTAGAATTAATCCTAATGTTAGATAAAGTTTTGATTTTATAATTAGATTTTTTTAATCCATGCATGTAATGTAATTTAAGATTTTATTTAAATTAATCATATTTTGGAACATCTATGAGTATGAATTAAGTTGAGGTTACAATTAAGTTAAGTTTAAGATTATGGAAATTAGTTGGAAAATTTATAAGAATGTAAAATTAGTAATTTTGATGTCAATTTCATACATGTGAATAATTTTATGAGGAGTTTATGACTTAAATTTCATATTTTGAAGGAAAATAGAAGGTGCTTGAAGTCAATTTTATGTAACTAAAAAGAAAATGAGAAATTGGAGCCATGTTCAATTTATGGAGATTATTTTAGAGATTAATCACTTTGGGTTTGGAATTTGGCTTGATATGGAGAAAATGAGTTAAAACTAAATTTGGACAATTGGAGCATGATTTTGAATAAATGATTTCTAATTGAGAGTATTTACTAATTACACATTGGTTTTCCATATTTGTGTATCAAAAATACATGTTTTGAGGCTTTGAATATCAAATCTGAACTTCAATTACAATTCTGGAAATTCCAGAATTCACACTGTCCGCTCGAGCGAGGAAAGTCTCGCTTAAGCATGAAATCGATCTCCCAGAAGTTTTGTAAAATTTTACAGTCCGCTCGAGCGACCAAAGTGGCGCTCGAGCGAAGACCCTATTTTCAGCATATTTTGAAAAATTGCATTTAATTCACATTTTTATTCTCATCTCTTTCCAAAGCATTCTAGACATGTTTTATGGCTCAATAAGGATTAATAAGCTAACAATCAACATTAGTTAGTTGATTAAAGAATAAGTCATTAACTTAGTGATACTTGATTAAGAAGCCAAGGGAGGAATTGGTTTATTCAGAAAAGAATGATTTAGTAATAAAAGGAGTTGTGAAATGAGAACCTGATTCATTTGACTAAAGAAAGAATAAGTGTAGTGGACCTTCGAATTGTTTATATAGGAAACAAGAAAGTCAAGTTTGATCAAGGGAGTAATATTGTGCTTCAATGTGTATGATGAATTGTGTAGGGTCAACTACAAGGGGCGAACCATGCATTTTGAACACTGTGAGTAATAACTTAGCAAAGCTATGTTCAAGTTAAATTATTTTCTATATATGAATAAGACCTGTTGAATGGAATGTCATGTTTTATACTATGAATGATTGTCCAACAATAACAAGCATTTATGACATTGTGCTATGATTCAAGTATGTTACAAATGACATTGTACTATGATTCAAGTATGTTACAAATGACATTATGCTATGATTCAAGTATGTTACAAGTTCCCAGTCCTGAGGTTCCTTTGGAACTGACAAGCTATCTATACCCGGCTGGAGGTTCCTAAACGGAACTGACAAGTTTACAAGTTCCCAGTCCGGAGGTTCCTTTATGAAATTGACAAGTTATCCTTACCCGGCTGGAGGTTCCTTTATGAACTGACTAGTATGACCTTTGATACTTTGTATGCGATCTGTTAGCGCTAACGGATGAACTATGTAAGATCGAACATGAATTCTGATTTCTATATATGAATTGAATAAGAATACGAATACGAATCTATTCTATGTACAAGACTTTGTATCTGTATGGACATCATTCAGTAAAACCTTTACTCTGTTATTATTCACTGGGCATCAGCTCACTGTTTATATATATGTATGTAGGTGATCAGGGCGTGACCAAGCTTAGAGGCATCTGCCTGGAATCAGTTTTTGACAGCCAACCTACGTGCCTCCCGTGGAGGTTCCGGATATGTTTAGTGGTTGTGGCTAAGTGCCTAAGTTGAAGTTTTGTTTTCCTGTTCAGTTAGACAAGTCTTTGTGTATTTTGTAAATAGGGCTAAGTCCCTTTTTGTCTAGTTAGAATATGTATATATATGATGATGTGTATATGTATGTATACAAAGTTAAAATTTTTCTGCCTCATATAAGTCTGCACAGCTTAATGGATGTTGTATAATTGCTATTTGCTTCTGCAGCTCCTAATTATATGTTAGTTTGTTAAAAGGCCTTTGGTAATCTAAGGATTACTGGCCAGTTACGACGCTAAACCTATAGGTTTGGGTCGTGACATACTTTCAACTGATGGTATCCGGATCTCAAATCAATTTTGGAAAACACCTGTGATCCCTACAATTGGTCAAACAAATCATCAATGCGAGGTAACGGATATTTATTCTTTATTGTCACCTTGTTCAATTCTCGATAGTCAATACACAAGCGCAAGGTTCCGTCTTTCTTTTTCACAAACAACACTGGTGCACCCCATGGTGAAGTGCTAGGTTGAATAAACCCCTTGTCAAGCAGGTCTTGCAACTATTCTTTCAGTTCTTTCATTTCAGCAGTAGCCATTATGTAGGGAGTTTTTGAAATAGGTTGAGTTCCTGGCACAACTTCAATGGTGAACTCTATCTCCCTGTCTTCTAATTCCCCTAGTAATTCATTTGGAAACACATCTGGAAATTCTTTAACAATATGGATACTATTCAATTCAACATTCACAGATTGTTCAGATAGCACACAACACAAATAACCCTGGCACCCTTTCCTGATCAATTTACATGCTTTCATTGCAGATATCAAATATGGTGGAGGCACTACCCCGTTACCCACAAACACAATTTCTTCTTGTTCCGGTGGTTTAAATACAACCCGTTTTGTTACACAATCAATGGTGGCACAATATTTAGTTAACCAATCCATGCCCAGAATTATATCAAAATGTCTAAAGTCCAAGGGCAACAAACCTACATATAGAATAGCATTCCCAATACGCATGACACAAAATCGATATACAGAGGTACACAACACCGATTCCCCAGATGGAGCAGATACACATAGCAAATATGGCAATGATTCTAAAGGTCTACTCAGTCTAGATGCAGATGCATAAGTTACGAAAGAGTGAGACGCAGACTCATAACTTACGAAAGAGCGTGTTGATCCATCACAGGCAATGCAATGGCCAAAAAAATGAGAAATGATGCAAAGGATGGCAAACATAGTGAAAAAGTGCAGAAAATAGGTCAGAAATTCAAAACGCATGGGTGTTTTTGGTCAATAAATGATAATGATAGGGTAGCATGTTTGGGTAAAATATTCACAAACAAATGGGAAATATGAGGAAAAGCCCTGGGCATTCATTGAAATAGTTGAAAAGTCATCAAAAAGCTCGCAGAAAGTCATAAAAGCATGCAACAATGAAAGAAAAGCTAGGAAAAAAAAATAGTGAGAATACTTGAGAATGATCGAGAAATGGTAAGAATTGGAAACTATTCGATAGAAATGGAGGTTGTAGAGCAAGGAACCTTAAAAGTCAAATGGAACACCGAACCACCGGATGATGAAAGGGCACCGAGGTTGAAAAAGAAGAATCTAGGGAGGAAGGAGAGAGGTTTTTGAAAGTGGTAATCAGGGAAATAAAGCTTGGCAGGCAATTTAAACCCTTTGGGTTGTGGCAAGTCTGTTCACGCCAACCGATTATGCGTGCGCACATTCATTGTGCATATGCACAACTTTCTGCATGCGCACATTGGCCTGATATGCACGGACACATCCTATTTTGCCACATGTGTGGCCCATATGCCTTGTACGTATGGTCATCCTATGGCACCCTCTGGACATCCTTAAGGCACAGATACGTCCTAAACTCCAGCTCAAGCATTGGCACGCCTTCGAGGCACATCATGTTAATTGGAAATTCAATTTTCAATCTTATGGCATCGGACAATACTGACACATGAATCATTTGGCACCCACATAGAAAAATAAACCCTTAACTTCCCCCCAGCTGGGTTATTAATTGGAAAGGAAAAATGTTTTCAACATCACACTTGGCATAGGTAAAATTGCATGGTTAGAGTTCTCGCCTTGGTAACTTAAAACTTCGAAAAATCTAAATCTTTGGAAACCGAATATTGAAAAATTTTGACACATACTTGAACCACTTGGGAAATTTTGGAAAATACTTAGAAAATCCTATAAAATTTTGGAAAAAACTTAGAACCACTTGGGACATAAATATAAACCTCCATGCCTCGTCGATACGAACATGGAAAGGCACCCAATAAACCCCCATGTCTCGTCGATACAAGCATGGAAAGGCACCTAATAAACCCCATTACCTCGTCGATACGAGCATGGAATGACATTCAATAAACCCCTATGTCTCGTCGATACAAGCATGGAATGACATCCAATAAAACCCCCATGCATTGTCTAACATAAGCATGGCAAGGCATCCAATAAATCCCCATACCTCATCTGGCACGAGCACATGGAATGCCATACATTGGCATCATAATGGCATCATTCTAAACACACTGCAGTGTGTATTATTGTTTGGAATGGCTTTTTTTGGAAAAATTTGCAGGACTGGCACAACTTGGAAATAAATGGAATAGAACTTGGCATAAGCTTTGGCACAACAAGGTAAATATGACAAGTATGTCCCGCTCTCTTATTTTTAGATTGCATGCTTGGATGAATGTTTGAGTGCTTGTTGCATACACTCACTCACTCAAGTATGAATTATTGCACAACCGCCCCCCAAATTACATTGATCTAATTTCTTGCATGAAGGATATGAAGGCAACATGCCGGTTCAATCACTTGCGTGAATGTTTGGCACTTCTTTAAACCTCAGGATCATGTCAACTGGGATGGTCTCGGATCTTTGACATTTACTTCACATCATTTTATGATTACATGAGTTTTGTCAAAGAGGAGCAACTATACATACCCATTTTTGACTAACCCTAAGATTTCGGGTGTTTGCAAGCCTCCCGATGATGAAATGGTAATTACTTCATCTTTAGAATATTTAAAGTTATTTGGAGTTGTTGTATAAACCCATTTTGGCCAAAAATCAACTTTTTGGAAAAATAACTATTTTACCCTTGGGCTTGTTTTTAGCCAAAAACTAACTTTTTAACCCCGAGAAAGAGAGAGTGGTCCGGTTGTACTTTGATCAAATATATTTTCCAAAATTACTGACCAGTTTTATCAAAAACATTTATCAGAAGACAATTCGAGCTTACTTGGGCCACAAGCAAGCCAAGGACATGAGACTCCGCACTTGTGCATGCATATATGAAACGTGTACCAAGGCAAAATATGCATGCACACATTAGTTGTGAGTGCTCATATTAATTGTGCGTGCGCATATCCAAGCGTGGCAAAGTTATTTTTGGGAACTCAATCTTGGTGCATTTTTAGTGGGAGGTGGCAGATGAAGCGATGGGGTTTGCCCTAGCTTGCTTTCCCACCTCCTCAAGCCTATAAATAAGGCCTCTCCCCCTCCCTTTCAAAGGGTTAACAACTTGAGAGCTTTTTGAGCATTTGAGAGCAAAAATACCATTTTCTCCCCCCTCCTTGCCTTGACTCCAAAAATAGCCCACCCACGGCAACATAAAACACTTAAAAACATCCTAAGGACTGAAGAACTTGAACTCTAGCTTGGAACCTTTGCTTGAGAGAGACTTTCAAGAAAGAAACTTGAGTTTATTTGCATTTTTCTTTGTGTGCCTTCGGTTTAATCAAACTAGCAGGTAATTTCCTTTCCCTTTTATTTTTTATTTTTTATTATTATTTTTTTTTATACTTTCAGTACCTCTTTTGGTCTTTAATTTAGTAGTTAATCATAGTTGTAGTATCCCTTCATCATTTTATCATGTAGTTTGCACATTTCATCGAGTTCTTCTCTTGTTTTGCATGCTTTTCTTATTCTATTCAAAACAGCATGTTTAGGGTAGAATAATCATGTATATCCATACATTAAGCCCAGTTTGAATCATATAGATATTATGTATTTTTATTTATTTTTATTTTTTATTTGCTCTTTTATGCATATTCATCATTTAGTAGCTTCAAATCTAGCTTAGGATAATTTTTGTATGTGTAGTCGTATATATTGGTCATATTTATTTTATGTAATGCATGTAAGGCGCTGAAAGTGGGCATCCGAGTAAATCTTCCTAGCCTCTCTATCATAAGTGTGTCCTTGTTGCATTATCTTTTAAATGATCCAAGTTAAATATTCTCTATGCAAAATTGTATGCGTTGAATGTTTTTGTGGGTATTGCTTGTATTAGTTTTGTTCAATGACATAAGTTATTAAAAATACTATTTTCGTTTGAAAACCTTCATTATTGAAAAAAAAAATAGCATTGTTCTTTCAATCTAAAATAAATGATATTCATCTTTATTCAAATTATATAGTTTGAGGTTAGTTAAGGTTTTAAGGCTTAAAATGAATTTGTATGAATAATTAACCACTAGGCCTCGTTTGGGAACAGACTATTTTGATAACTTTTTTATTTTTTAGCTAAAAAATGAGGTGAAAAAAAAAACTAGTATGTTTGGAATGACTTTTTAATTTTTTACGAAAAGATGTGCAAAAAGTAGGAAGAAAAGTGAATCTTTGACTTTTTGGAATAAATTATAGGCTTTTTGATTTTTTTTAGTAACTTTTTGGCTTTTAGGCTAAAACCGTTGCATGCCAAACGAGGCCTAAAATCATAAAATAAAAAGTTAGTTGAGGCCAATCTTCGAATTTGGCAAACTGGGGTGCTATCATTCAATGATCTTCCCCTTTTGTACCTAAGCTCCTGAATCTGGGATTTTCTTGGTTGTGATGGACTGGCCCTTCACTTAGTTTTCATTGTTAAAAGTTTCTTAATTCTCCTTTTAAAAATTAAGTAAGAACTCTTTGTTGGTCAAAACGAGTTAGTGTGGGAAACATGCCTTAGACTCGAAAAAGACACGACACCCACAGTTTGCCCTGGCTTTAAATAAGGCTCCCGCAAGTGAGCTATGGGGTTGGTCCTCTGGAATTAATCAAGGTGTGCATAAGCTGCTATGGATACCTGGTTAATAAAAAAAATAAAAATAAATTTGACCCCTCTTTCATGTTCCGTGCTCAAGTTGAAGGCCTTGTTTCACATGCAAGGAAGCTGAAGGGAAGTTTCCAACAAGGCGAGAAAACATACAACAAATTTCTTCATAACTTCCTGGATTTCAACCACTAATGTTCCAAAGAACTATTGTACCATACCATACAATGGATTTGCAATAAACTACTTTGAACTTCAATGGAGACTTTCCTACTGTCCTAACGTAATTTCGAGGTAGTGTCTAGTAAGTAGGAACAAACATATGAGCATATCATAGAAAAAAGAAGAAATCAGATAAATATGGGTGCAATTTCGAGGTCCGTGTCTAGGAAGCAGGAACACATGAGCCAGCCTATCACAGAAAGAAATTGGATAAATATGGGGTGTGGAGGGCTAATTTTTTTTTCCAAAATGTTTATTAGGTGAAAGTTGTTAAGGTTGTATTTGGATCATAAATTGTAGTAGAAATTTATAAAGGAAAATGTAAAAGATGATGAAAATGTAAATGAAATATAAGTTAAATTTTTTTTTCTCTCTCTTTTTTTTTTTAAATTTTTTATTTAAATTTATAATTCAAATACAACATAGAGTGAACATGTGTACCCACCAACTGCTAGGAAACTGAAGGGAAGGTTTCAATTAAGGGAAAATAAAGTAAATACAACAAGACGAGAAATCTCTTTACTTTTTGAAAATTGGATTTGCTTGGTTTCAAGGCAATGATATGCTCATTCTTCCAGTAAATGAATTATTTGCAACATGGATCTGCATAAACCTTCTTTGAACTTCATATAATTTCACGGTCGCTATGCATTAGTGGGGCCATCTTGTGTCGTTCCAAGAACCTGCTACTCCTTAAATAAAGCCATTCATGCTAACTGCATATGCCTTGTGCATCAGGATTTGGAGTAATTGCTGTTTATTATGTTTATTTTAAGATTCATTTTAATAATTTTAATTATTTATTTTTAAAAAAATATCGAATAGGCTATGTGTCAAATCCTATGTACCAAATCACATTTGTACCAAATCCTATGTGTCATAGTGCTTGTTTTTGTTGGATGACCTCTGTTCAATTGTCCATTTGGTCTAGTAGGTGTAATTTAAGATTTAGGAGTGCTCTCTTTAGTTGTCAGGTACAATTCTCATTAAGAGTAATCCGCCCATGAGTTTTGTCCAAGATTTGCTTGATTTGCATGGAGGTGACGCTTTGCGTGAATCTCAAGATTACTCGAGATGAGTGTAACTGGCCCAGACATTTGGTTATAAAAACAAAATAAAAAAAATTAATGTGTTTTTTTTTTCTTTTTATGAACTTTTTCTTACATATTTTAGTTATTTTTTTTATAAATATTTAATTGCATCTAATTTAAATGTATTTAAAAAGTTAAATATTTGTTAAATTTTTTTTAAGACAAAATAAAAAATATTAAAGGTAAACTAGTAAAATATATAAATTTTTTTCATGTGAAATTTTAATTGCATTGACATGAACTTTCTCATGTAGAATTAGGGGTGTTTTGGGAAGTTGGTAAAAAGTTGACTTTTGGTTTTTTGCCAAGCTTTTGAGTTTTTTGGAAAGTGATTTGGGAAGTTGGTAAAAAGATGACTTTTGGCTTTTTAGTTTAATATTTGTTTACGGTGTCAAATCAAATTAAAATGACCAAAATACCCTTACCCAACATAAGAATTTTATTTTTTTTATTTTTTTGTCATAGACCCCAATTTGTAATTTCACACTTACGTTTTTGGCACTTCCCAAACCAATTTTTTCGCGTTTTTTCCACTTGCGTTTTTGGACATTTTAACAAAAACGTGGCCTTTTATTTTGGTTCCCAAAAGAGCACTTACTCTCATGTTACTGGAAGCCCAATCGCACTAAAAAAGTAGTGTTTATTTTAAAATTGAGAAAATTAAATTGAGAAAATTACTTGACAGTGACTCTAAGAAGAAATTATTGTGCGTGTTTGGGAAGTGGGTTTTTATATAGATTTTTTTAGTTGTAGGATATTATTGAAGAAATTTTTTTTTTGTGTTTGGAAAAATAGTTGAGTTTTTTTGTGATTGGATGTGATGTTTGTGAGAGAAAAAGTGAAATGATTATGGGGTTAGATGTGATATTTTTTAGGGGTGAGCATGGTCCGGATTGGACCGGATTGAGGTAAAACCAGGACCAATCCGTTATTTACGGTTCTTGAAAAATTGGAACCAATCCAATCCGTTTCAATCATGAAACCAATCCGAACCAATCCATTTAAACACGGATTGGATCGGTTTAGGACCACAGATTCACATAATTAAATAACAAATATATATATATATATATAGCACTTTAATTTCATAAAAACATAAATATAGTGCTATATTAGTTCCACAATAGCAACATGTTTTTCTATAATAGCGGTATACTATTCTAAAATTTAAACAATCATAAGAAAACCAGTTTCTCCATAAATATTTAGACCATTACAAATTAAAACTAAAAACTAACAAATAAAAGAAGATATTATACGGGCTTAGGTAGGGGTGTCCGCGGTTCGGTTTGGGACGGTTTGCGGTTCGGTTTGGACCCGCCCGCATCTATGCGGTTTGGGGAAAAGTCAACCCGCAACCGCCCGCAATGCGGTTTGCGGTTTGTGCGGATAGGGTTCACGGATGTGTGGGCGGTTGCGGGCGGTTTGCGGATTGAACTTTTTTTAGCTTTAGCAACAATGCATCTTAGCTTTAGCAACAATGATACCAACTAACAGCCATAAGATCATCCCCTAATGCTAACAAAGCTACACAAACTGTCAAGTATTTAAAAACTTATCAATAGACTCATAAGATCATCCCCTAATGCTAATATCGCTCTAAACCTAGATAATCCAAAAAACATGGCACTAAGTAGATTATCATTTTCTACATGGATAACATAGAAAAATTTAGGTAAGATATATAACAAAATGGCAGCAATATAGATATATAACCATGGAAAGCATCACAGCATTGAGTCAGAAGGAATACCTTAGTAACTGTTGGGGAATGTCTCCGAGAAGGGTGGATAAGATAACGACTTATAGTCTCAGACATTTCTAGAGTTATCGAAAGCTGAAGAACAGCACTAATTCTAGTCAAATCAATGAGGCATCAACAAAAACAATGAGGCATCAAAAAAAAAAAAAACTAAGATTTCAGAATTAGCAGAGGCCAAAACAACTAAGATCAAACAAAACAAATTCAGATTTCAGATTGAAGCAGAATCAAGCAGATTCAAGCAAAAGTTAAAATATTCAAGCAGAATCAGTTACTTTTTGATCACACAAGTTGTCAAAATTTGATCCAAGTTTAGTACTTGTAAGTTTTACTAGAATGCAGTAAAAACACACACGCTTATAATTCAAAATTGGAGGCTTTCATAATTCATTTCAACAAGGCCACCACAACCAACATCCTTTGAGGACTTTAAACAAACACCTAAAATTCACAAATCCAAAAGCAGACAAATCATTCAAAAGCCCAAAAACCCCCAAATCCTTAATAAATAAATAAGCAAATAAACCTAAAACCCATAAATCAGACAAAACATGATACTATGAAAAACAGAAGCATTACCCCCCCTATTCATAACTGATTCAAAACATATTCAAATATCAAAACAGATTTATAACAAATTCATAACAGATTCAAATGTCAAAACAGATTTATAAAATCTTGATAAAGGATTGAGGACACAAATAGATCTGACATAAAAAAGAAAATTTAGAGATCGGGAAGAGAGAGAGAGAGAGAGAGAGAGAGAGAGACAGACAAAAGCATACCTGAGAGTTGCCGGAGAGAGAGAGAGTGAGAGTCGATCGGTGGATATCAATGGCCACCATCGCTATCGCCACAGAGGGAGAGATGGAAGAACGAGACGTCGATCGATGGAAATCAGTGGACGCCGTCGCCATCGCCACAGAGAAAGAGAGATGGAAGAACGAGACGTCGATCGGTGGAAATCGGTGGAAACCAGTTGTTGCCGTGGCCATCGCCACAGAGAGAGAGATAGAAGAACGAGAGAGAGAGAGAGAGAGATGAGATAGAGAGAGCTGCTTCTGTAGTGTGTTTGATGATATTAGGTTTAGGGTTTTGTTTGGTTAGGCAACAAAAATAATGAACGGTCCAGATTTTTTAGGGAAAAAAAAAAATTTATTCTGTGCGGGCGGGTTGTGGCGGGTGCGGTTCAAACCCGCAACCCGCCCGCAACCCGAAAATTTGTAATATTTCAAACCGCACCCGACCCTAATATGTTTGCGAAACCGCCCATAACTGTGCGGGTAGGGTCGGGTAGGGCGGTTTGGGCGGGTCGGATGACCCTATGCCCAGCCCTAAGCTTAGGTTTGAGTTTAGGTTTTATATAGAATAAGAGAAGATATTATGGGGGAGGATGTATAATAAAAATATAGATTATTTGTATACGGTCCGGATCAGTTCCAATCCGGAACCGTGGAGTTCAATCCGGAACCAATTCGTGAACTACGGATTTTGAATTCTTCAATCCGGAACCGAACCACGGATTCAAAAAATCAATCCAAACCTATTGGATTGGACTGGACTGGATCAGATTATGGATTTCACGGATTCCTTGCTCACCTCTAATATTTTTTTTGGATTTTTTTTTTAGTTTTGTAAAAATTTTGTCTTTTAGTAGAAAAAATAAAAAAAAATCCAAAAAAAAATCTTGCCAAACACCACTAAATTCTTGGACAGTGGGAAATCATTCAAAATTATGATTAAGGGTTGCTTTGGTAAGTGGGTTGATTTTTTTTTTTTATAAATTTTTTAACTATTTTAATTTGGGATTAAAAAGTTTTATTTGAGATAGATTTTTTTGATTTTTTTAACTTTTGTGAAAAAAATAAAATGATTATAATTTGAATGTGACATTTTGTCATTGAACTAAAAAGTTTATTTTGTCTTTCTATAATTATCTTAACAAAAAAAATCTTATTTTAATTTATGCCAAACGAATTCTAAAACGTGATTTCTTTAGTGAAGTGTCCAATATACCCTTTTCCCCAATCTTTTCCCGCTTAGCCTTTCAAATATCTCTCTTGTGATTTCTCCTGCCAAGCCAACTCTCCTCTCTCTCTCTCTCTCTCTCTCTCTCTCACACACACACACTTACACCCACCCACTTTAATAATAAGGAAAGGGGCAAATTAGGTTTGTTGAAAGTACAAATTATTCTCTATAATTTAGAAAATTATAAATATTTTTTTGTTAGTATTTTTTATTTAAAAAAATTAATTAAAAATTAAAATTCATAATTATTATCCTATACAATAATAAAATTATTTAAATTATTAATTGAAACATATTTGTAGCATTATTAAAAACTATTAATTAACTTGATGATTTATTAATAAAAAGAATGATTTTTTTATGAAACTAAAAACCTCAGGAGGTGGAACGTAATTTCTAAAACCACAGGGGACAATTTGTATTTTAATCAAACCTCAGGGTATGTTTTTGTAATTTACCTTAAGGAAAAATTAGTAAAACATCATTTTTCAACTTTGAATAGTGAGAGAGATCTAATATATATATTTTTATTAGTTAAGATTCTTCGGTGAAATTTCTTTGTGCTTATATCAGAGAAATTTAAAAAATTTCCTGTGAAATCAAAACAATTTCTTTGTGTAAATTGAATTTTTTTTATATCGTGATGAAATTTTTCTATTTCGAATTTTTTCTGTGAAAATATTGAAGGGCCCAACTACCATAAAATTATTGTATATTCTTTATCTTATAAAATCTTAATACCATAAATCTTAAAAAAGAATTCTCCTTTAAATTTTTTGTCCGTGATTGGAAGCATCTAAAAAAGCGATCTCTATTTGTAAATTTTATTTTAAAATTATGTCAATTTTTTTATTTTTTTAGTCAGTGTCGTCGAGCTAAATTTTAGAAGCCCAAATTTTTTTTTTTAAAAAAAGCCTTGATTAAAGTGTAGTCGCCTCTATACGCACTACAAGAAAAATCACCTTTGAGGTCCATTTTTAGTCGCCAAAAGTCGCCTTTTTACCTTCCCGACTAAATTTTTTAGTCGCCGGTTTTGTCGCGAATAAACGGTCACAGAAGGTTTTGGCGACTAAAAAGGTTTTAGTCGGCAAAAAGACAGGTCTTTAACGACCAAAGTTTTGGTCGCCAATACTCAATTCCACTGTTTAAAATTATACATTTGGCGACTAATCTTTTAGTCGCCAATAGTTGATCGAACGCCGACCAAACTGTTTAGTCGCCAAAACAAATACTTTTGGCGACCAATAGTTTAGTCGCCAAAGGTTGTTCGGTGGAAAAAAAAAAGAAGCTAACTTTTCTGCTTTTTCTGAAATTCAAACCACCAACCTTCTACCTTCTAAACCTTTAGCAACACACTCCTTCCACTATACCACTACAACATCACATGAATATATATGCAATATATATTATTTATATACTATATTGACCCGTATTAGTATAAAACTATATATATAAATATAATTATTTTTATGCAATATAATTTATGTAAAAAATAAATTATTTACTAAAAAAAAATTGAAGCCACTTTAATGTAATTTTGGGCTACTAAAATATTTTTTAGTCGCTAAAAAAATAAGTTCCGGCTGAAAGTAGCATTTTTGGCGACTAAACCTATTTTTAGTCGCTAAAAACGTCCCCTTTTGGCTACTAAACTGAACTTTAGTCACCAATTGCCTGTTTTTAGCTACTAAATTTTTTTTAGTAGCCAAAAAGCTTCACTTTCAGCGACCAAACTGTTTTTAGTCACCAAAACACGTAGAATCGGCAACCAAACTATTTTTTAGTCGCCAAAACCTATACTTTTGGCTACTAAATTATTTTAGTCGCCAAAAACCGTCATTTTTGGCTACTAAAAAGCCTTTCGTCGCTAAAACCCATACATTTGGCGACTAAATCTGTTTTTAGTCGCCAATAACTATACATTTGGCTACTAAACTCTTTTAGTCGCTAAAAGTCTTCACTTTTGGCTACTAATTCCATTTTAGTCGCCAATTGTGCTACTTTCAGCGACGAAAATTTGGTTTTTAGTCGCCAAAACTGCTTTTCCTTGTAGTGACGTGAGGATGAGTCAATCGGCAAATCTTCAATTATTAAGCTTCGTGCAGAGATATCCATGGAAAAATTATGCGGCAATTTCGGTGCATCTTACATGGTGTCTCAACATGATGGGGGTGTTTGGGAGAAAATTATTTTAATTTTTTTTTGTTAAAATAATATTAAAAGATAAAATAAATTAAATAGTTAATAAAATAAAATAAAATATTACATTAAATTTATAATCATTTTATTTTTTCTCTTATAAACATCACATTCAATTATAAAAAAATTCAACTATCTTCTCAAACATAAAAATTTTAACCTCTTAAAATAAACAAAAACTAAAATAACTTATTAAAATAATAACTTCTCAAACACTCATAATATTAGTGTGTTTGGTTTAAGTTTTTTGGATTAAATTTTTTGAAAACTGAATTTTTTGGTTTTCGTGTTTATTTTAGTGAATATTATTAAAATTTTAAATATTTTTTTTTTACTTTTTTAGATGCACCTTACTTAGATGTATCTAAAAGTAAAAAATTTGTGAAAAAATATTTTAAAAAATTAATAAATACATAAAAACACAACCAAAAAAAAAAAGAAGAAAATAAGTCTAACATCCCTCCTCCACTTTTAGTAATGGAAGAGATCCACAATTTTTTTTTTGTAGTCTAAGGTCCCTCTATATATCACACCCATTCTCTCATTCACTCTTTCTCATAGATTTTACTTTCTCTCTCTTCAAACCCTACATCTCTCTCCTCTCTCTCATATTTGAACCTCGTTAATGGCGACTTCAACTCCGTTAATGGCGGCCTCAGCAATTTTCCAAGCCAACTCGATCACGCGCATCTCAGGCTTAGTGTTTGATGTTAGTTCATTTGGAAATCACAATTCTCAAAGCTTCACAAGATAGCAAACCATGCTCTCATGGTGGGAAAGAAGCTTTGGGAAGAGATTTCATCTGGGATAATTTTACTCAAATTGGAAAATATGGAAGAGAATTTATCCGAATCGTGTATTCATTCGATTTCGATTTCAGGCAATGAATTCAAACAGAGAGGTCGAATCATGGTGATTCCATGTGGGTTGACATTGGGATCACATATTACAGTGGTAGGATAGGCTAATTGGGCTCACCCAGAGACTAGACCAAAGATTGCATTGGTGAGAGAGAATGATTACTCTGTGCAGAGAGAAATTCTATGTTATTCAATTTTCTCTGGGTAATTTTGAATGAACGTTTGTTCATCTCTCTCTCTCTCTCACCACTTGATCTCTACGCCGTCTCACTAAGCTTCAAGCAGTTCGATTTCATCTCTCATTCTCTCCAGAGAAATTCTCAGAAAAGGCCAAAGAAATTCTCATAATTTGCTTGGCATACAACAAAAGTAACCTATGGTGACGAAAAGTAGTGAAAAAAATAAATTTCGTCACTAAATAAGAATAATCCGTGACGAATTATAAAATTTTGTCACATATAATAAAAAAATAAAAATAATAGGTGACGAAATTTATTTTTGTCAACAAATATTTCTTTTTAGGTGAGGAAAAATTAAGTTTTGTCACCGAAAGTTTTCCCACTAAAAATAATAGGTAGACATTGCATGATGATTAGGTGAATTGAAACTAATCAAGTTGTGTATTTGAATACATGGGTGCCGAATCCCGTGGATGAAATTTCCGTAAAATGGCCATTTGAATATAATTATACATAGGTGCCAAATCCCGCGGACGCAATTTCCGTAATATGGCAATCCAAATATATCTATACATGGGTGCCGAGTCCCGCGGATGAAATGTCCGTAAAATGGCCATAAGAGAATGAAAATACATGGGTGCCGAATCTCGCGGACGTAATTTCCGTAAAATGGCAGTTTGTAGTATTGTTGGCATGAGAAGTAGTCTCACTTCAGTTATTTGGCCAGGTTCTGAGCCATGTTTATAAGTTGAGTTTTGTTAAGTTAAACATTTATCAAGTGCTAATGTTTTAGTTATTGCTCATGTTATGTTTAGCATATCTCTATTGGGCGTTGGCTCACCCTATATGGGACATCATTTTCAGGTACAGGTGTTATGCCACCTCCAAGGACGTAGCTTGGGAGGCTTGAGGCTGTAGACTCTTTTTTTTGTTTTTGTTGTATTACATGTATATCAAGCCAAGGGCTTATTTGTGTAGAGTTAGTACTCTCTTTTTTGTAACCAAGTGTTGACTTGGAAAGTTGTAAGCCTATAGGGCGTTTACTTTTATTGTCAACATGTAATACTTTTTGTAAGAATATTCTGATGGTTATAATATGAGAACTCTTTTACTTATCGTGAATGTATGCTATGATGAGTTTATTTTTGAGGGCGTTACATGTATGACTTTTGGAGACAAAAAATTTCGTCACCTTTACATCTTACCGTGACGAAATTATTTCCTCATCATTGATCAACATGTGTGACAAATTTATTTGTCAACTAAAGTTATAAATATGATACTGAATAATTATTTGGTGACGAAAATGAGAATTTTTGGCGACAAAATGTTGTTTTATTGGTGACAAAAAATTTCGTCACTGAAGTAATCTCATTGGTGACAAAATTATTTTTCGTCACAATGGTTTTTAGTGACAAACATTCAATGATGAAACCAGTGACGAAAATATTTCCTCACAAATATTTATAGTGACGAAATTAGCTCTTTGGAGACAAAAAAATTTCGTCATTCAAGGCCTAACTTATTATAGTGACACTAATAGTGAAGGAAAGTAAAGCATACTGCTCAGGCGTCTGACCATCCTTGGAAATACTGGCTTCAAAACTACCAGTGGTGGAGTTGATGAAATCACGATGGCCAGGAGCATCAATGACAATGCAGTCATATTTGGTGGTCTCAAACTTCCACAAAGCAATATTAATGTTCCCTGTTGAAAAATATTTCTCCAGCTGCAAATCATGCATGGATATACTTCGCTTCAAGAAATGATGTTGAAAAGAGAAAACATGATGGGATGAGGTGCACAAACATGCCTGTAGAAGTATCCTTGATGTTGATACAATAGTTAAAGCTGTTGCTGTTAGGGGAAACAGAAGCAAATCAGTGTTGTTTGATGCTTGCATTCTTACCACGTTCACATTCTCTCCAGAGAAATTCCCAGAATTTCTCTGGATTGAATGGAATTTCTCTGGAGGGACCTTAGACATTATGAAAATATTAGATATCCTTTATATTATAAAATCTTAATATTATGGTGTCCAACTTTCTCTAGATGTGGCAATTTCTCTGGATTTAGTCACTTTTATCTGGATTTAGCAATTTTCTTTGGATTACTTTTGAATTTTCTTTGGATTTTGACAATTTTCTCTGGAGTCCATCGTAGTCGTCGTCTCCAACTTAGGAAGCTAAGTTGTTGATTTATAATGCCTTTAGCAGACCATTAGTTACATGGCTGAGCATGTAGTGGGTATTAGATCATTTGGAATTATTTTCAGGTAGTATAATATAAGTTTTATTTGAACTTCAGTAATTCCAGGATCGATGATGATTAATATGACTTTCATTCAGGCAAAATGCTTGGAAACTATGGCCATAAAAAAGGCAGAAAAATTTCTCTGGAAGAGTGGGAAGTATATGGAAGGCAGAGAAATTTGGAGAAGAGGAGGGTAGAGAAATTTACAGTGAGAAGATTAGGGAAAGTCAGAGAAATTTTCAAAATTTCTCTAGACCAATTTTCTCTGTGACGAGAATTTTCTCTGGACTTGAGGGACCTTAGACATTATTAAAATATTGAATATCCTTTATGCTCTAAAATCTTAATATTAGGGACCTTAAAAAAAAAAAAAACCCTACAAAAAAAGTACTGAATTCTTGTATTTTTTTGCACTTTTGGTATTCAGTAAATTTTTAAAAGATTTTTTTTTACAATTTTTTACTTTTTAGGTGTATTTATGTTAGGTGTGTCTAAAAAGTAAGAAAATTGTTTAAAATATTAAAAAAATCAGTAAAAAAAATAAAAAAAACACGAAAAAAAATAAAATTTTCTAAAAAGTATTTTTAGAAAAATGGAACCAAACATGCTGATTATTAGTTCAAATTGTGAAATTTAATATTTTGGAGAATTACTCTCGTAAACCACCAAATAACCTTTTGATATCCATGTTACGGCTGCTGGTACAATGATTTATGTGCAATGATACATACCACTAAAAGTAGTGTCTTAAAGTATCACTAGTGAGTTGGTACACATTAAGGAGTTGTTTGGGGTGTCTTAAATAAGTGCACTTTTTGTCTTTTTGGACTAAAAAGTTGAGAAAAAAATGTGGATGTTTGGATTAACTTTTTGACTTTTTATAAAAAAATTGTATAAATAATTGTATAGAGGAATAAAGTGATGGAATAGGCCGTACGGTTAGAAGCCTAAAGGGCAGCACGACAGAGGGCAGTGTAGGAGATTGATTCTCTACTTTTCGGGCATAAATTGGTTGGTTCTGTTCGGCCCATGGGGGCTCACCACGAGTCTCGTTTTACTAATCGGAACCGTTCAATGTGTAGAACTCGTCGAGTACTATATGCTTGTAAAAAATCACGTTGATTGGATATTTATAGCTATCTGATCATGTTAGTTTTTTTGTTAACCATTAACTATAACATCATCAATTTTTATACAAAACTGATTTCATTATGTATTTAGCGATATCCGATAGACGTGATTTTTTACAAGAATATAGTACTTGACGAGTTCTACTTATTGTACGGTTCAGATTATCAAAACGGGAACCATGGTGGACCCTTACGGGCCCAGCTCTATCATCCAATTTAGTGAATATTTTACTATAATTTTTTTTCCTCCCTCGATCACTAACTTCACCATCTCGTCAGTACCAATCCATGAGTTTATTTTTTGATTTATATTAATGTGTATATTATGTTTTTAATATATTTTTTTAGTGAATAGTGTTAACTTTTTAACTTTTTGAATAATTTTTTGTCTTTTTAAATTTTTCAAGAATTGCCAAACTTAACCTTAAAAACAATTAAAAAAAAACACAACAACACTATAACAGTGAATGAAACTTACTCTCACATTATTAATGCTACTACTAATTAGTCATCTTAACTATTTTCCATGATTTCATCGCAACATAATTGATCGAAACTGCGTCCGAATATGTTTTCTTTTTCCGATGTACCCAAAAAGAAACCGCGTCTGAGGTAGGATCAGGGAAATTTGATTCCAAAAAGTGAAGAAATTTGTCTAGTTGTACACTCCTTTATTTGCTTGGAACCTTCCCTTCGGTTTCCTCTAGTGAATAGTAAGGGTTGGTTTGGGGTGTCTTAAAAAAGTGTATTTTTTGTCTTTTTACGAAAAGATATGCAGAAAAGTAGAGAGGTGATGTGATGAAAAAAAGATAAAAAGATGGATTATATAGTCTATGCCAAACCAGTCCTAAGTAGACTTCTCAAGGACTTGCACCTCCCAAGAAGAACCCAAAATAATGTTTATTTAGCCTCCATTTGGGAAGTGGGTTGGTTTTTTGGTTTTTTGATTTTTTTAGCTATTTTAATCTGGGCTAAAAAGCTTGGTTTGGGAAGGGCTTTTTGACTTTTTAGCTTTTTTGACTTTTTCTGTGAGAGAAGAGTGTAATGATTATGGGTTGTATGTGATGTTTTGTTTTTTGTGACTAAAATAATATATTTTGTCTTTTGTGACTAAAATAGTCAAAAAAACCTGAAAAAGCTCTTTCCAAACTGACCCTTAAGCAGCTTTTCTGGTTGAGCTCTGAACATGAGAAAGGGTCACTCCACCTTCAGCTTACACAAGTGAAATAGTGGAAGGGGAAGAGAGAGAGCCAGAGAGTGAGAAAAAAAAAATGCAGGTTGCTCTACAGAAATCCATTGACAATACCGTCAATCTAATACGGGAGCGCTTGGAAGAAAATAGAAGAGAAGGAATAACAGAAAGGGAGACCATTTCCATAGGCAGAGTCCCTCAAAACCTTGAAAGAATCAGCATCAGGGCCATTGAGCCAGAAATGGTGTCGATAGGCCCTTATCACCACGACAAATATCTTCAATTCCAAGATTACAAATTGGGTTTTCTTGATTCCATACTTACTCGAACAGGACAGCCGGAGATTTCTTTAAGGAACATGACGCAAGCCATGACAACATTAGAGAAGAGGGCAAGAGGACAATACTCAGAGCCGATTGATATGTCAAGTCGTGATTTCATTCAGATGATGCTATTTGATGGTTGCTTTATCATTGAGCTCTTCCAACAAGTTTGCGCACTACTACAAAAATACTTAAAAATCACACTTTGACAAAAAAAAGATCACACTTTTATTAGAAGTGTGATAAAAAAAATTAGATTGATATTTTAATCACACTTAATTTGATTGAGTGTGATAATATTTATTTTTTATGTCACTTTTCAATTAAGTGTGATTATATATATATATATATATATAACATTCTAACTAAAGTGTGATTATTTATATATATTTTTTAATCACACATTCTAACTAAAGTGTGATTATTTATATATATTTTTTAATCACACATTCTAACTAAAGTGTGATTATTTATATATATTTTTTAATCACACATTCTAACTAAAGTGTGATTATTTATATATATTTTTTAATCACACATTCTAACTAAAGTGTGATTATTTATATATATTTTTTAATCACACATTCTAACTAAAGTGTGATTATTTATATATATTTTTTAATCACACATTCTAACTAAAGTGTGATTATTTATATATATTTTTTAATCACACATTCTAACTAAAGTGTGATTATTTATATATATTTTTTAATCACACATTCTAACTAAAGTGTGATTATTTATATATATTTTTTAATCACACATTCTAACTAAAGTGTGATTATTTATATATATTTTTTAATCACACATTCTAACTAAAGTGTGATTATTTATATATATTTTTTAATCACACATTCTAACTAAAGTGTGATTATTTATATATATTTTTTAATCACACATTCTAACTAAAGTGTGATTATTTATATATATTTTTTAATCACACATTCTAACTAAAGTGTGATTATTTATATATATTTTTTAATCACACATTCTAACTAAAGTGTGATTATTTATATATATTTTTTAATCACACATTCTAACTAAAGTGTGATTATTTATATATATTTTTTAATCACACATTCTAACTAAAGTGTGATTATTTATATATATTTTTTAATCACACATTCTAACTAAAGTGTGATTATTTATATATATTTTTTAATCACACATTCTAACTAAAGTGTGATTATTTATATATATTTTTTAATCACACATTCTAACTAAAGTGTGATTATTTATATATATTTTTTAATCACACATTCTAACTAAAGTGTGATTATTTATATATATTTTTTAATCACACATTCTAACTAAAGTGTGATTATTTATATATATTTTTTAATCACACATTCTAACTAAAGTGTGATTATTTATATATATTTTTTAATCACACATTCTAACTAAAGTGTGATTATTTATATATATTTTTTAATCACACATTCTAACTAAAGTGTGATTATTTATATATATTTTTTAATCACACATTCTAACTAAAGTGTGATTATTTATATATATTTTTTAATCACACATTCTAACTAAAGTGTGATTATTTATATATATTTTTTAATCACACATTCTAACTAAAGTGTGATTATTTATATATATTTTTTAATCACACATTCTAACTAAAGTGTGATTATTTATATATATTTTTTAATCACACATTCTAACTAAAGTGTGATTATTTATATATATTTTTTAATCACACATTCTAACTAAAGTGTGATTATTTATATATATTTTTTAATCACACATTCTAATTAAAGTGTGATTATTTATACACTACTACTTTTTAATCACACTCC
>NW_021025727.1:3337090-3429650 GCF_004153795.1 Camellia sinensis | reverse complement strand
TAGAAGGAAAAATGGTCTATCAATGAACTCAACACCTAAAAGCACAGGGCTACGGACACAAAGGGTCCCCGGAAAACAGAACCCAACAAACCGGAAATCAACACCCAGATTACCGAAACTAACCAGGCTAGATTAGAAATAGGGCTAGTATAGGGACGAGCAAATCAAAAACAACAAAACTAGAAATAACTTACAGCATTGTTGAAAAATATGCGGGAAAAATGCTAGTTTACCACCGGAAATTGCCTTCACTTTGCTGTAAGTCACCAGATCTAGTGTGGTGTCAGACAGGTGAAAAATGGAAGGGGAAAGCGAAAGTCAACGCCGGAGAAGAAGGATAGCCAAGATCTACAAGGCTGAAAGCAAAGTTGGCGTGGAGAATGTCAATCGGTAGGTTCCCTTCCCCTCAAAGAGACAAGATTGGTGAAGGATGGATGAGAAGAATAAAGATTTGAAGGTCGCCGGAGAAGCCATTGGAGATAGCCGAAAATCGCCTTAACAAGTACAAGATTTTGGTTAAGAAAGCCTATTTTAAAGTTAAGAATTACGATTCTTTTTTTAAAACTTGAAGGATTAGTAATTTGACATTTCCAAATATAAACACTTGTCAATAAGCAAATTCCTTTTTTACTTCAATTTGTTTGTTTGTTATTTTTTTATTTTTATATAAATATATATTTTCACAAAACCCTCTTAATATGGGTCCTGCATAAACAAAGAAAAAAAGTTAAATAAATAAATAATTGACACCTTGCTAATGTCAAATATGACATACATAGGGCAATGCAAAATACTACTTAGATAAATGACAATTTTTTTTTTAGAAATATTAAATATTACATGATAAGCTATCAGATAAGGTTTGATGGTAATGTGCTTAAGTTGCTTTTTGGTTAAATCACCTCTAATTCCAATGAACTCGATTAGGCCCATATCAGTCAAGTCCATGTCAGTTGTTTGACAACTGAATAATTGAAGAGAAGTTGGTGAATTGTATGATAAAAGTAAAAAAAGAAAAAGAAGAAAAGAAAAAGAAAAAGAAAGAAGCGCTAAAATGAAATTTTGGGCGCCAACATTTTTCCCCCAAAATAACTATTTTGATGGAACATCGTAAGGGTTTCAATCTCTCTCTCTATCTGATGATGATGAAGGCCAAAACAATTGCTAGGCTGATCATCTCATCTCTTCTCTTATCTTCGGTTGCTAGGGTTAATGAACCAATCGACTACTAGGTTTGTTTCTTCTTCCTCTCTCTCTCTCTCACTCTCTCTCTCTCTCTCTCTCTTCTGAATCTTTGATTTGCCTCATCGGTCTTCAAAACGACTCGAGGAGCTCAAACTCAAGATGGTGGCCAACTGTGTGTTAAGCGAACAAGCTCATGGAGCTGCAGCTGGAAAGTCTGGTGAAACTGAAGTCAAACCGTTGCAGACGATTTCAACGCAGATTACAGATCATGATTTGAGAGGCACAGAACTGTCAGACATTAACGAGAAGCCTTTGGAGGACCAAGCTGTTCCAGAAGATCAACCAGCAAGGCCAAAAACTGAGATGAAAAACCAGGAAAATTTAGGATCTGAAGTCAATCCATCTGGGGATTCCTGGTCCGATTCGTGCCTAGAATTCACATTTAAGACACTTACAGGGGCACTAGCTGTAAGGGTCTCTCTCTCTCTCTCTCTATATATATATATATATATATATATATGTATGTATATAATTGTTTTTAGATTCTGATGATTCTGATCTCTGTTACCGTTACCTTGTTCACAATTTTACTATGATTTGTTAATTTTCTAGAAATGTGTCCTGGATTGCTTTTAACAATATGTGAAATAGAGTACAATTTCGATATATTAATCAGTTAGTGTGAGTTGAAACCCTAAATAATAATTTTGTATCTATCGAACTTGGCATTGATTGATTTTCAACTTTCTGGGGCAATGCTTTACATTTAATGGTGACATTTTGAACCAAATTAGTAGTTAGATGTTGAAACTTCAACAATATATTTTGATTTAAAATAGTTTGTGGTTGTGTTTTCTGATGTAGCACCAGTAGGAAGAAGAAGATTGAAGAAGGAGATAAGAATAAACAGGGGATTACAATCTGTTATCAAATTTCTCAATGAATCAAAATTCAAATCATATAGTCTACTAAATCCGTCACATGAAGTCCATATGTATAGACAAATCAAACTAATCCTGAACAAACTTGGCTTCCCAAGTAAATAAAACTCCTAGATAAATAAAATTCCGAAATAAATAAAAATCTTAATCTTTATCCTCATCTAACTTATTTGTTCCGCATTGGATTCTTCTTGATGGTAGAAGTTGAAAGAAAATGATGTTATTTGTTATGAATTTTGTCTATTCAAAGACTCACTGTGGTAAACCTTGTATGCTTTTACATTTTCTTTTTCCTTTTTTTCCTGGTTTCACTTTTTTTGTTGGATGTTAAATACTTTTTGGCTTTCATGTTCTTTTTCAATCTTTTTGTTTTTTTGGAAAATGACTTCAGTGGTAGATACTTAAAATATGATAGGAATTTGTTGCACTATATTCTTCTTTTAATGATCCTAAATTATTTCACTTCATTCTTTGTTGAAATTATATATTCAATTGTTTCTTCTATTGAACCTGTTTACAAAAGATATGATGCGAAGTATACCAAAACTGATACAGAACATGTTACAGTCTCTATCATCTCACTGATTTGTGTAACTTGTCCACCACAGGGTTATTGTAATTTCCTCCCCGAAGAAAAGTTGCTACAAGCAGTAAAAGTTGGTCAGGTTGTTTATCTAAGTATGTTGCTTTTGTTGCTATTGCATTGTTACTATTTTGATTTTTAATGTTGTTTTTATTTGAAGCCAAGTTCTGTAGTACCTATTTCTCTTTGCCGTATTCATGTGGATTCTTAAATTTACTTGGCAATGGATGTTTACATTCCTCCAAATATGTTGTTGATCTCTTGTTCGATACTCGATTATCTGTAGGGTATTTTGATAAATGTGTATTGGGTTCATTTTGTTCTTGCATTTTTTTCCCTTCAATTTTATCTTATTTTGATCCATTGTTTGATTTTGTGCCAGTAATGAGTTACAAATAGTGATGTTTTGTTTTATAGAGAAATGCAAGTTGGCAGAGGCCTGAGGGCAAGAGAAGGTCTCTCTCTTTCTCCCCCTACGCACACACATGTGAGCACACACGTACACCTCCTATGTTTTGCTTGACATAATATGGGCTGAGAGTAGTTCGATGAAGGTTGATATGTTAAAATGATCATGGAGGATCTTAGTGTCACTTTTCAGGCATTAGGTATCATAACTAAGGATATTGGTCCTGTGTACTTCAAGGAAAGCATCCTTCAATATGTTTAATGTAAGGATGTCTTTCCTACTGTCCATCTTCAAGCAGTTTGGCCATGCTTAGTTTTCTTGAGTTTTATTTTTATTTTTATTTTTTCTTTTCACCCCCAATAATTTTGGAGAGAAATAGGCAAAGTTGGAATCAAAGCTTACATTTTTATTTAGTTACAAGAAGCCTTATGGATTATGGGACTTCTGAGGCACATGGCTGATGCCTTGATGCTTTTCAATCTTTAGAGAAGTTAGATATTTTCCTTGCATGGTAGTGGAAATTGGGGGACCTCTTGCCTACTAAAAACAAAATTGTTCCTCTTGTATGCTAGATTTTCCCCCCCTTGGAAAAGCTCTTACATAAAAGAATTTATTTTTATTCATTTTGAGAGCTTAAGTGAAGTTTTCAAAATAAATTATATCAGGTGGGACTGCAAGTTATCTACTAGGAATGAGTGGACGTATTGCAGCTCAAGCAGATGAAGCAAGCAACCCAATCAATGTGAAGAATCTATCTTTGGCTTGGATGATTGGTTTTCTCTTTCTTGTCAGCTTTGTTGGTCTCTTTTCAATTGGCCCCCTTAGAAAGGTATAATAATAATAGATTATTACAACCAACCAATTTTAATTTTAATAATATATTTTATTGATAAGCTTTTTAATTTGTAATTTTTTTTGAATTGTTTTTCCTCTCCTCCTCAGATGATGATACTCAAGTACAAGTTAACATACCCTAGTGGAACTGCAACTGCCTACCTCATCAACAGCTTTCACACTCCTAAAGGAGCCAAACTAGCCAAGTAATTAATACTGTCTCTTACCCTAATCTTATTTAATGTATCTATTTAAAACTAAAATTGATATTATTTACCACACAATGTAACTATTTAGAACTAAAACTGATATTACTTACCACTTGGCCCTCATGAAGCATTAAGTTTGAGATTCAACTCCCATTTGAAAAAATTATTAGATAGTCTTGGAGCATCACATGGTAATACTCCTACCAATTATCAAATGTCATATCGCTCGTTGTTCTTCTATTACCAAACACCAAATTATAGGCTCCACTCATTCTACCAATCACAATATTCCTGGACACTACCTAGCCATGCCCCAAGACCACCACATAACTTCTCCTCCCATTGAGTGCTATCAATTGCTCAGGGACTATGCCCGTGAGCATAGTTGAAGATTTGCCTGACTCGCATGGAAGGAAATGCTTTGCGTGAGTCTTGAGATTAGTCGAGTACACCCAATGAATAGTTTGACCCTTCTATGGATAATGTAGGAAAAAAGATAAGAAATATTTATACCACACTTTTTCTAACAAAAACAATTGACTTCTAACATTTAGGTTTATTCATATTCTTGATCTACAATTTTTCTTTTTGCTTTTATCTTTTTTTAAAATTTAAGTTGTGAGGGCTAGTGGGGGAAAATTATTAGAATTAGCATCTTGTTTATTTATTTTTTAAAATTTTTTTGGGAGCTAATGAGTTAATTAATTTGGATGCAGGAAACAAGTAATGATGCTATTCTATTCCCTCTGTGGTAGCTTTACTAATGCACTTTTTCAATGGTTCTTTGCTGCTGCTAATGGCTGTGGATTTAGTAACTTTCCCACCTTTGGTCTCAAAGCCTTTAGCCAAAGGTTAGCTCTTTCTCAACTTTTCCTAATAATCATTTTATTATTTTATTACTTACTGCTTGTTTAAGTAATATTAGTGAAAGGAAAATGATTTGAAAATGAATGAAATTTTTGAATTTATGAGAATCATATATAAAAACTATGTTTATGTATCATTATTCTTATTGAAATTAGTGATAGGAGGATGGAATGTCCTTTGGGATGGAAGGCTTTATACCTTTTTGATATTGGCACACCATAACCTAATGTTTTCAAAATTAACCATGCCCAATTTAATGTTATTCAGTTGTTTTATGAATACCGAAAATTTTCATAAAAATGTATTTATGACTCATCATTTGTCTCAAATCTATATTTTTCTAACATGTGTAATTAGATATTTACCCATAAAGTGTATTAAGTAATTTGAGTCAATAAGGCCTGTTAATACCAAGGTGCTTAATTATTGTAAAAAATTATTATAGTAGTTTTTTCTTTGATAAGTAACAACAGTAAAATGAGTAACACAAGTATATAGGAAAATAGAAACTTAACCACCACCACCACCACCACTAATAGCATAAACTTCATACGCAAAAGAAAGGATTCAGAACAATAGATAAACAAATAGTGACTGGTGTGAACTTCAACGTAAAGACAACAGGCAACATAGCATACAAATTTTATTGTTTTACATGTAGTTGGTGACATTAACAGCTGTCATTAAACCACTTTGTTCTGAATTGATTCGCAAGGGTGTATGCTTTGCTCTGAAACTTGATTGATTTTAAGATTTGATTGTGTGTTGTTTATTCGAGGAAGAAAAATAGAAAATGAATAAGAGAGCATGATCCTTCCTGTAACAAAATATCTTTGATAAATTACAACATTAATAAGTTGCCCATCAGTTCCAAATATTTTTTATATTATTGGTTTTACTTATGTCAAATAGAATATTGAAATATAGAAATTGGAGAAAAGATGAGAGCGTCTGCAATGGAGTGGCTAAAAATGTGTTTTATTGAGAATCTGTTTGACGTGGTTGTGATTCATGTGATGATTGTCAACATTTATACTATGCTCTTTGTGGCAGGTTCTGATGAATTTAACAAATGACAACCTGTGTGCTGTTAGCAAATTGCTGCCTGTGGAGGACTGGTGAAACCTTGTCTTCATTGATTGCTGGCCACTTTCCAACGTTCAGTTCATCTTTGCCTCCCTTCAGCGATATAAGAAATGATACTTGTTGTCCAAGTCTTAAGACATTTGAAAGGGTGTGATCGGTAGGACTTTATCTTTTATAAGACTAGAACAATCTCTACAAATAGTTAGTTTATTCATATGCTTCTAGCGGTTTCTGAATTAATTTTTGTTTTCATTTTTCAGGTTAGAAATTCTTGGAGAGATACAAAATATGGTCAAAGAATTCAAGAACTTAGTTTTTTAAGTTTTTTCATTTTTTAATATATGTAAGCATGGTTTAAAACTTTTTATTTAATTCCTTTGTATATACTTTTGAACATATTTAATTTTCATTTATGAAATGTACGACGTTATTCTATTCAATATGTGGTTGTGATTCAAAGTATAGTATATAGTGTGTATTACATTCTTGAAATGCACGTATAAAAATAATATTGATTATTCTTCAAATATGTCAATTTTTTTTTTTATTACATGTTTTATTAGTTATTAATCACACTTAAAAGGTGTGATCTAAATGTTTTTAATCACACTTAAAAGGTGTGATCTAAATGTTTTTAATCACACTTTAAAGATGTGATGAAAGTATTTTTTAATGACACTTAAAAAGTGTGATTAAAAATGACTCCTTTTAATCACACTCCCAAAGACCACACTTTAATAAAACTTAAAAGGTGTGATTAAAATACATACATCACACCAAAAAAGTGTGATCTTTATCTGTATTTGTAGTAGTGGTGGGAGTGATGAATGCCAATAGCCTAGTGTTCGTGGAGCCGTGGTTAATTCCGATTCTCA
Organism: Camellia sinensis; assembly: GCF_004153795.1. Lineage (NCBI taxonomy): Eukaryota > Viridiplantae > Streptophyta > Magnoliopsida > Ericales > Theaceae > Camellia > Camellia sinensis. Next base: position 3,422,661 of record NW_021025727.1, on the reverse strand, counting down.
TTGGAGACCTCTTGAAGCTTGAAAACCAGCTTCCCTTCTTCGTTCTTTTGGATTTATACGAACACTCCATTCGCGATGTCAATAGCAACAAAGATATTTTTGTCAAGTGGCCAGGCTTGGGGTTGCATATGCAAGCCTTAAATTTTTTTAATCTTGCCTTGCCGAGGTCTTTTGAATCATTCGAGGATGAAGGGCAATGTCCCGATCTTCGACTAACCCATCATCTACTCGATTTGTTTTACAGTAGCTACTGCTTGCCAAAACGATCATTCCCCAACTTAAGCCGCATCTCCAAAAGAAGATGGCTCCCCCGCTTAAGCTACCTTAGAAGATGGCTCTACAGAAGAAGATGGCTCTACAGAAGAAGATCACATGAATTACCAAGGTATTGTCCATTATCTGAATAGTCAATACCATGTGTGACACGACTCCGACATGTTGGGGTCAAGTTTAGGCCACAAAAAGGCAGTGATAGCAATTTCTTGCACATAAATTTCCACAAAGGGGTGCTAGAAATCCCACCCGTGATCATCAATTATTTCACGAGAACTATCCTAATTAACTGTGTTGCCTTCGAACAATGCTACTTACCACGATCTACCTGGAAATACTTTTCTGAATATATTGCCTTCATGAATTGTCTCCTCAACTCAAGTAGAGACGTTACATTCCTTTGTGATGACGGAATTATCTCAAATTCCTCCTACAGTGATGACCAAGTTGCTGATTTTTTTCAAGAAATTGGGAGAGCATGTTGTGTTCAACATTAGAGAGTGTTACCTAAAAAATGAATTCAGAGAAGTGGAGGCCTACTATAGCAGCAACTGGGCAACTTAAAGGCGCACATTTCTTAGCAGTCCGAGGTCAACTATGGCAGTCGTCTCATCCTTTGTTCTGCTGGCGCTAACGGCGATACAGACGATCATAGCCATTTTGGGCTACAAGGTCCCCCATAGCTAATGCTTCTGGATTGTTATGCTGATCAGAATTAACTGTATCCAAGGTGAATGTTTATCTCACCCAAGAAATCTCCTATGATGCTTTTCTCTTCTTTTTCTTTATTATGTTAACTTGTCTGCCTATTTTGTTTGGGTCTCTAATCTTTTCCTTTAAAATGGAATAAATTATATAGCATAGATGTGGGTATATATATATATATATACACATCCATGATGGCTTTACTAGTATAATAGTGATGCCATGTGGCAATATCATCTATAATAAGGTTGAAATCTCTCATTCATTGATTGGATGAGTTGGATGAGTTGGTAGGCAAGGGATGTCTATCCAATTTCATTTTAGATTTTTTATTAGGTGTCACTATTATATTCAATATTTGTTGTTGATTCACTTGTACTTTCTATTACATGTGAATTTTTCATTAATTCTTCCGATTTTTTCAGCAAACTTACATCTAGTTCTTCTGATTTTTTTTTGCTTTCTGTCTCAGAGTTTGTATTGTTGTTACATCTCTTTCGTTCATCGCAATAATCTTCATGGTGCTTACTCTCTTGCTCGTTCAAGGATGATGATAACTAATGAAGTTTTATGTTCAAGAAGGATAGATTCTAGATAAGTTTGTTGGCACTCCATGTGCAAGCCGCAAGCTGGAGCCTGTTTCAACTATATATGGTTTTATGTTGTATGCATATCTATCGTGTTAAGTTTGTATGTGTCTTCCAGTTCCAGTTATATAGCGATCCCGGATTTACCCTTGTTGTACAGTGATCCGGACATGTGTCCGTGGATGTTGGTAGTTGATTATTATCTTGTTTACATTCTTTTTACTTTGTAGTTGAGTTATGGGATGTGTTGGGCAGGTTTGTTACAGGTTGGTTGAGTTTAGAAACCAAAACTAGTTGCCCAGATTTTGACCTGTCTACTCGAGCGGGAATTGCACCCATCCAGTATTTCCTGTGCAGTGTTGGACGCTCGAGCGTGTGATTGGCCGCTCGAGCGGGGTTGTGTGAGTGTCGCTCGAGCGGGGAGTTGGAAGCTCGAGCGGAGACCTAGCTCTGTAAAAGTTCTGGGAGTGTGCATCCGCCGCTCGAGCGGGATGGTTGACGCTCGAGCGGGAGTCTGTGAGTGACGCTCGAGCGGGGAGTTTGACGCTCGAGCGAGGCGACTGGGTTAAAGCTCCGTGTTTTGACTTTTCAAATCACTTTTTCACTTTCTCTTCTCTCTCCTACTTTTCCAAAAACACCATTGTTGAGCCTCTCACTCTAGAACTCTACCTTCTCTCTAGGTCAACCGAGGGATCTTCTTAACATCATCCCCTGTCAAAACAATATCAACATAAACAACAAGAGCTGTGGTCTTGCCATGTGAGGAGTGTTTCACAAATAAGGTATGATCAGCTTGAACCCATATCTCAGCATAGCTTGAGCAAACCTTTCAAATCAAGCCCTAGGAGACTGCTTTAGCCCATAAAGTGACTTCCGGAGCTGCACACTTTAGCTTTGGACTTAGCATCCTCAAAACCAGGGGGAATATCCATATAGACCTCTTCTTCTAGGTCTCCATGAAGGAATGCATTTTTCACATCAAACTGATGAAATGGCTAATCCAAATTTGCTACAAGGGAGAGTAGTATTTTCACAGAGTTCATCTTAGCAACCGGTGCAAATGTCTCCTGGTAATCAATCCCATAAGTCTGAGTGAAGCCCTTAGTAACTGGTGGGACCTAAGGGTTGAAATGTTAATTATGGAAAATGACCTAATTACATTGTTTGATTAATTGGGTAATTAATTGTGAGAAATGAGGAAATGAAATGTTGATTGAATATCCATTTGTGCATTTAATTTCTGTTTAGAAATAACTGCTTTGGGCTATCGGTGGAGGATAGTCGTGATTGTTATAGTCAATGCATGATGATTAGGAAAACGAAAACTAATCAATGGGATGTGTCTTGGAATTTGACGGTTGATAGAATACATTAACTGTATGTATTGAATGATAGTATATAGAACCAATGTGTTTGTATACGTTATGTGTAGAGGAGGAGATGGGGGATGTACTCCGCGGTTTAGGGGAAGATGGGGGATGTACCTCTAAACCGGATAGTGTTGGGAGGAGATAGGGGATGAACTCCGTAGATACAGCTCATATGCTTGTCGAGAGAAATGAAGATAGAGCTCATATGCTTATCTTTGAGAAGTGTAGATACAGCTCATATGCTTGTCTAGAGAAGTGAAGATAGGGCTAATATGCTTATCTTTGTGGAATGTGGATGTAGCTCATATGCTTATCTGTGAATGTGGGATATAGTTATTATACATATCTGTTGTGATGATAGAGCTAATATGCTTATCTGTTAAAAAAGGGAAAATGAAAAGTAACTTGGACTCATAAGTCGTATGACATAAATATGTAATTTATGTGAATGCATCAGTGTTGGCCATCTATCAATTGCTAATCTTTTAGTCATTGTTCATGGTTGGTTTAGTGTATTTCTACTGGTGTGGGATATAGTTATTATACATATCTGTTGTGATGATGATAGAGCTAATATGCTTATCTGTTGAAAAAGGGAAAATGAAAAGTAACTTGGACTCATAAGTCGTATGACATAAAATGTGATTTATGTGGATGTATTAGTCTTGGCCATCTATCAATTGCTAATCTTTTAGTCACTGTTCATGGTTGGTTTAGTGTATCTCTACTGGGCTGTGGCTCACCCTATATGGGAATATCATTTTCAGGTACAGGTAGCATGCCACCTCCAAGGTCATAGCTTGGGAGGCTAGAGGCGGACAGATTTTGTTGTTTAAGTTCCTTTTTGATGTATTACATGTATATTCAAGCCGAGGGCTTAATGTGTAGATGAGTTAGCACTCTTTTGTTGTAACCAAGTGTTAACTTGGAAAGCTGTAAGCCCGTAGGGCATTTTGCTTTTGTTGTTAACATGTAATACTTTTGTAATGAAACTCTGATGAATAGAAGAATGTGGATATTTCGTATGTCAATGAATGTTTTATTTGATGGGTTTAATGTCATTATTTCGAGGGCGTTACAAGTTACATGTATTTTGTGGGTTTTTCGTTTGTTTGCTCTTAGTTTGGTTGGTTCTGGTGAAACTCGTGTATTTCTTCTTTTATTATTATTAAAGGATTAATTACCTTTTTAGTACTTAAAAGTATTTTGCCATTTTGGTTCTTATTGTTTAACTTGTGACAATTTAATCCCTAATGTACAAAAAAAAATATTTTGATTTGGTCCTCTAATCTGATTCGTTCTTAAATTGTGTTAAATCTAATTTGGATAATTTGAGAATAAATGTGTAAATGCTATTAAAAAATGTATATTATATTTTTAGCTTTTACAATATGTGACAAGCAATATTATGTAATATTTAAATTGTGTTAATTTATTCTTTATTGTATAAAAATTGTTTCAATTATTAGGTCTCCCAATCTAATTCAATCTCTCTCCTAAACCATAGGTAAATCATGAAAACTATAAATACACGTCATAATAAATATAACAGAAATGTTTTGGGACTCTTTTTTTAGAGTTTTATGATCTCTAATTTGATCTTGGCCTTTGATGTATGTGTGAGGTTCACTTATGTATGTGTGAGTCTCACCTTATAAGTGGTTGAAATGAGAGTGGAGATTGTGAGGGTCATGAATATATAAAAATCTTTATCACAATTGAAAAATCATATAGTTGAAATGGCTCAGAATTTAAAAATGACATCATTTTTTTTTCTTTCCTTTTCTCTCTGAACAGAAAGGAAAGAGAAGAAAGAGAGGAAGAGAGAAGAGTGAGAGAAAACTGAGAAAGAACCAACAATTTAGAATATGAAAAAATGTAGAATCAACAATCCCAATACATCATCATCAAAGAATCAACAATACATCATCAATCTGAAAAAATGAAAAAATACATCATCAACAACCAAATGAAAAGATGTAGAGTCAACAATCTAAAAAAAAAAAAAATGTAAAATCTTAAAAAATTTCAACGATATATCATCAACAACAACCAACAATCATTAACAATTTTTTTTTTCTTTCATCATCAACAACCAACAATCACAAAAATAATAAATAAATAAAAATTGTAGAATCTAAAAAAAAAATTCAATACATCATTATCATAAACAGAACCGTCTCCTTTATGTGTATACACAGATCTGTGTATATACAGATCGTTTTTTTATTTTTTTTTCCTTTTCCTTTTCTCTCTGAAAAAGATAGGGGAGAGAAGAAAGAGAGGGGACGGTTCGACCGGACTAGTTATGGGGAGATCAGAGGCAACAGCGACGATGGAGGCGTCGATCGACGGGGACGATGGTGACGATGATCGACGGTTGTGATTTGGTGATGGGTGAAGCCTCTCTCTCTCTGTGTTCGACTGGACTGGTTATGGTCGAGCGGTGGAGAAAAATTGGAGATCGGAGGCAGTGGTGACTGTTACCCAAAAAACAACCTAAGAGGGGGGGTGAATTAGGTTTCTACAAATTAAAATCAATAATACCCCAATAAAATTAACTACTAGTACGACAATTTATTAACAAGCACAATGATGAACTTACCAGTAAATGATCAAGCAAAATAATAATAAAGTATAACTAACATACATGGTAAATCAAATGATTAACACATGAATATTAGATAACTATAGCAGTAGTAGGGAAGTAAAGAGATTAGGGAAGAGGAGATAAACAAATTTATAGTGGTTCGGCTTCAACCAAGCCTACATCCACTCCTCAAGCTTCACTTGAGATTTTCCACTATCTTCTAGCTTCATAGGGGTGCTAGCATCCTCTTTACATATGGAGCAATCCTTCACGGATTTTACATAGACTTCACAAGCCCAAACCTTTGCAAATTTTAGGTGATTCACAATCACTCTCAAGATTTCAAGAACACAGTGTTTGCAACACTTTTACAAGATGAAATGATATTTTTGTTTTCAAAGAAAGCTTACAATAAATATCTCTCAAAAATAGATATATAAAATGAAGCTTTAATTTTTCTGTAAATCTCACACAGGAAAGATGAGCTTAATGCTATAAGGCTCAGTGTATAATTTATGAGAATAGATGTGAGTGATTATAGATCAAAGAATATTTTTAGGTTTTTGTAACTTGCTTACATTAGAGGCTTTGGTATATATAATGAAAATCATATCCGTTTATAGCCGTTGTATTCATTTGAATTTATAGCCGTTTATAGCCGTTGTACTTCCATCATTACCAATTTGAATATCTTTCACTCCATCATTACAAATTTGAATATCTTCCACTTGAACCTTTTGGCATTTTGAACCTTTATAGCCGTTAAACAACTACCAACATCCACGGACACATGTCCGGATCACGGTATAACATGGGTAAACCCGAGATCGCTATAATCTTTCACTCCATCATTACAAATTTGAATATCTTCCACTTGAACCTTTTGAACCTTTTGGCATTTTGAACCTTTATAGTCGTTTATAGCCGTTGTATTTCTATCATTACTAATTTGAATATCTTCCACTTGAACCTTTTGGCCTGCTGCTGTGCTAGGCTGTTTGAACCTTTGTTTTGGGCTGTTTGAACTCCTGATTTAATAAAATATTAAATACATTCTAACAACATTTAGGATAAAGGTTTAGGTGAGAAATAATAAGACAAAATAAATTTTGATTAAAAAATAAAATCATCAAAATAAATGTTGATTCTATTTTTCTCTTTTAAATAAATTATCAAAATAAATTTTGATTCTATTTTTCTCTTTCAAATAAATTAAAATATAATTAAATAAATCATCAAAATAAATAAGTCTAACAGTAACGATGGCAGCGGCGATCGACGGTCGAGCCCTCTCTCTCTCTCTATGTTCCCTCTTCCTCTCTCTTTTCTCTCTTTCTCTTTCTTTTTCTCTTCCTCCTTCTATCTCAGAGATAATAATAATAAAAAAAAATCTTTCCAAAATGACGTCGTTTTGGACAGTCGAGCCATTCGAGGCAATGCAATTTCGAGTTACGAAGTATTATCCTTGTATAAATATAAAAAGAAAAACGACATCTTTGAAAAAAAATTATTCTTGCTTCCAACATGTATATTCAAAATATGTTGAATGTGAACATTTAAATTCAAACAATTTTTTTGAGAAGCGACTTTTTGACTTTTAAACAACCCAAAAAATCTCACACAAGAGGGAAAAAAAAAAAAAATTAAACTCTAATAACAAAGGATCACATCATACACAATAATTAATTATTTTTTTTACAATTATCTATTTAATTAAAAAATATTCTCAAATACATTAATTTTTTTTATCTCATAAAAAAATTAAAAAAACTAAAGTAGTATTTGGTAGAGTTTTGAAATTATGATTTGAAAAGAGAAAATTTGTTTGATTATGAGTTTTGAAAATAATTTTGAATTTTTAATGTGACATATGAAAAGAGAAAATTTGTTTAATTATAAGTTTTTAAAACTTAATTGAAAAACTTGTAACTCATAACCAAATACATAACTCAAAACTCTATTAAAAATTCTATTCAAAACTCCAAACCAAACTTTTTTTAAAATTCAATTTAAAAAAATAGTTTGTCTTTTTGTCTAAAAAAATAATTTCTATATTTAAAAAATATCAAATTTTTTTATTTTTATTTTCAAATAACAGGTCGCAATTGACAATTGCGAAAAAAAAAGATATTGTTCCGGTCAACTGGCCAGACGATTGACAGAACGTATGGGGGACGTCGAAAAGGATGACCGGATGGACTCAAAATTTAAAAATCCTCTACTCTCCAAACATGATCTGAAATATGTTTTGAAATGTGACATTAGAAGCAATTTTTAAAAAGTTAAACTAAACAAAATATTAAAATACGCACTGAAATCATATTTTCAGAATACTTCCAAACACAGCTTAAATTTCCAAACAGAGCCTTGTTGTACCATCTTAGAGGGAAATGATTATCTCTCTAAGGTTGTTTGAAGTTGTTTGTATATAACCTGTGGACTGGTTTCTACTTTTAGGAAGATGGTTATAATCAACTTTTTGGTAAAAAGCTGCTTATAAGCAGTTTGTAAGCAGCTTTTTTGTGAAAGAGGAAGTGGGTTATAATCTGGGAAGTGGATTATAACCCACTTCCCAAAATAGGCCACCTGTGGGTTGGTTTCTATTACTGTGGGTGGGTTTATAAAACCACGGCTTAGAGCATCCCTGCAATTTATTTAAATTTTATCTTAAAATATTGTTAAAAAATTTATTCCCTATTTCAAAAATTATTTATTATTTATTTTTTTCATCAAACTCCTTATTCTTTTGTTATTCTATTAAAATAATATTTTCAATTACTTTTAAATTTAAATATTTTTTTAATAATACAATAATGAAGGAGAAAATATTGATTTATACACACAATATTTATGTATACAGTATACCAGAAAATTGAGTATAGAAAAAAGAATAGAAACCCATAATTACACACGAACCTGTATATACACAATGGGGTGTTTTGGGAAGGCAAAAAAAGCTAGCTTTTAGCTTTTTACTTATTTTGGGTCACATAACTTCTCACATTTTTTACTCACAAAAAAATAAAATAGACTAAAAAAAGCTAAAAAGCTAACTTTTTATTAATTTCACAAAACACCACAATATTTTTGCATACAATATACGTACACAAAAAAATTAAGTAGAGGAAAAAGAATAGAAATTCATTTTCTTTGTAAGAAAACAAACCAGTCTCCTCTCTTCCCAAGCCTTCCTTCAATTCGATCCCTTATTCCTTCAATTCAATTCTTGATGAGTCTTCTGCCCTTGTTGTTCATGTCCAGTTCTTATTATGGGTTATGGGTTTTATTGGAATAAAGGCTCTCTCTTAAACAGAGGTGAGGTCATTTGTCCGGACCTCTGGTTAGTCGTCCGTCCGAATTTTCGGCTGATCAGCCCCTGGACATTCGGCCCCTTGTGTGAACTACTGTGTTCGTGCCTTTAACGAAATAAAATAAAAATTTATCAGATTAATAGAGTTACAATAACTCCCTATAAATAAAGAGTTACTATAACAATCTTAAATTAAAAAATTATATAAGTGATATGATAGGATTAAATTTTTAAAGAATCAATCCCTTACAACAGCATGGAAAAATATATATATATATTTTAAGGTGTCTGCAGGGATGCTGTAATGGGGAAGATAAGTTCTGTTATAAAGGCTGCACCATCTTTAGAGGGAAATGATTATCTATTTCAAGTTGTTTGAAGTTTTTTGTATGTAACCCGTGGGGTTGATTTCTATCACTCTTTTTGTTTCAAAATATTAGTGTTGGCTTTTTGGCTTTCGAAGGTTATTTTTGTAATTGCGAGCGTGCCAGCAAGGATCAATCAGTCCTTACAGAAATTTAATTGCCAACCAATTATCAGACGATTGTGTTTTAGTTCTATCAGCCTCAATAAAGAGGACTTTTACTGGTGGCTTGATTTAGGAGAATTAAGCAAAATATCAAACAAATGAAGAACAACTGAAGTATTTCATTAGAATGAAAAACTTACAATGATAAACTCAGCCTCGTAGAGGTTTACAGCGACAAACTACTTGAAACTACTCCTATGAATGAAGTGCAGTGTAGGAATTTAAAGTACAGGAATGTAAAGAACAGGAAATGTAAAACTGGAAAGAAAACTAAGTAAAGTAGAATAAGACTGGTTTTTTGGATCTGAGTCTGGGCGTTTTTTCTGGGGCCTTCTCTGCTATTTCTCAAGGATGACCATCGAACTGTATTTCAAATCGTCGAACCGCTCCTCCATGATCACTGATCATGTTGCCTTATAAGTAGTTCCACTATGCCATCACTTGCAGTTAGGCTTCCCTCCTAAGTTTGAATTTGAATGTGAGTAACTGTTGAAGCTACATCACTTTGCATCTCTTTGCTGATCCAATGCTACTCAGATCTCGTAAGAACTAATATTAACTACCACGTGTACGATCCTGATTGAAGACTTAAACATTCTTTCCGTATTGCCCTTACTCTGCCACGTGTTAAATTGTAATTGGCCTATACAAAATATGTAGCCAACATTACCCCCCGCACTAATATACCCAATACTTGGTGATATTAGTGGATCAAAGTCTTTTCCCGCATTTTTAGAACGTGCATGGGCTTTGTATTTTAGGAACACAACTGTCATCCATTGATGATCATTTGCATTAACTCTATTTCAATCTTTTGAACATCCCCACTACCTTAGTATTTGAAAAGACTGATACCTCTTTCATGGCCAAATCAATTTTCTTCTCTATTGATCGAGCACATGAAGAGTCATTTGATGATGCTGTTTCTCCTCGAAGGAACTTCTATGCATTAATTAGCCACCTTTACCCATCTTCCTATATTTAAGTCATGGAAGCCTTTGCAAATTATCAATCCTCGAACTACAAACACACTACCCTCAATTCTTTGATTCAGAAAGTTGCAGAGATGGACATAGGAGGCTCTTCTTCACAATCCTCTGCATGGGATAGAGACGTGGCTTCTTCTTCCTCCGAGGGTTCTGGGGCTTCTGGCTGGTCGGAACCTGAGGCCTGCGATTTGAGGGAGCGAATTAATCACCATTTTGTCGAGTTCACTGACCCTTTGGATTTCCCTTTCGATGCTCGAAGTTCGGTAGTTTATCCTTACGTGACCATCGACCATCGACGCAATTTAGAAGACAATTTGCTTGTAGCATGGTTACACATCCTCCATGCATACAAAGATAGTGTCCGCCGCTCGACGCTTAGAAGAGGCACAAGGGCACAATCCATCGTCTTTAGCCAAGAAGGCGAAGCTTTGCTCTTCTGACTGGCTCAATTATATTAATGCCTTTGTTCCTTCTGCCATTGCTTCATCTCCTGAAATAGAAGCATCCACACCTTCTCCTCCGCCAAATCCTTGCTGGACAAAGAGACTGGGGCTTGCCCTTTCAGCGGATAAGGTCGTTCCTCCTTACACGCCTCCACCTTCTCCTACTCCAGTTGAGTGAAGGCAAGCCAAGCTCCTACTTGCGGCCTTCTCTCAGTTGCCTTTCGATATTCTTGAGGACGATGTTCCTCTCAAGAACTTTCGATGGGCTTGTGATATTCTAACTCGGGGTCAGGTCCTCAATCCCATTGCCCAAGTAGAACTCCACATGTTTCTGGACTAGCTCCCCTTGCTCCTTCATTAGCATCAGACTACTATGGCAACCGCCCAATCTTTGGACCAACTCTCATTCCTTCAAGTTCATGCCCAGTACGAAGCAAAGAAACTCATCGAGAAATTCAAGGACTTCCAAAATAAAGACTCTGCGTACGGGGATGACATGGACATGGGCGAACTAGAACGAGGATTGAAAGAAGCAACATTCGAAATACATGCTGAAGAGCTCTTTTGTTAAGTAAGAGCATATCAACTTCAGCAGCCAATTCTGAAGGAAATGGAGGATAGAATAACGAAAGAAAAGAAATTCATTGACCATAGTTGGACAACATTTCATGATCTTGTTATTTATTCTATTCCTTATTTTTATGAGCTTGCATTTGTACCCAAAGAGGGCCATTCAATATAATTGCTTTTGCCTTAATACAATTAAGACTTTTCTTTGTTTGGCATTGTTTGATTTTGCCTCGTACTGAACAAACTTATCCTTCGAAGCTGAACACAATCGTTTTAAATGAAACACTAAAAACCAACAGGAACTTTTCTAATTTATGGAATAAAGTTGATAGTTTTTGCTGATTTTCATTAAGAATCTGTGCTTCGAAATTAACAATTTTATCCTTAAAGCTTGCTCTACTCATAACCAACATATGGTCATGGTTAGTATGATCAATCAGTTTTAAATTGACCATTTTTGCTTCGAATAACATTCCATGCTGTTTTAGTTCAAAAGACAATCTTTTCCTGTATATATACAAACCAACTATTGGTTTTTATGTTTCGAACACCAATTTCCTTCCTTAAGGGGTCTCAAGCTTTGCCTCGAAGGACATTACTTTCATTAAGAAACCTAAAACAGGTCTTTGATCTCTTTGAAGTATACAAATACTAGAGTATTCTTATACCTTTGAGTGTGGGATGTGCTTCGAAGCCGGCTTCTCTATTTCGAAGTCATTGTTATTTGACTTTTGGTGCCAAAATCTGGTTTTGAAGTCAAATATTTTACTTCGAAGCTGGCATTAACATCTGGGATGTGTTTTTCCCTCCAAAAAATATCAATATTGAAGGAAACTCTTCGTATTCGTACTTTTAGTACTCAACGAATCAAGTGATATATCTTCTAGACACAAAGGCTTTTAAAACCCTTTTGTTTCGTGCTTTAAAATCATTTGCTCGCGAAACACACAAACCCTTCATCTCCACCAATCTTCCACTTCTATCTACTCCCTTTCCCACCTTCGTCCTCTGAGAAAACGTTCTATCAATGGCTTCCTCTTCATTGAAAGTGCCAGTCGTAGAGCGTGCGAGCCCATCTGTAGCTCTGAAAAGGATCATTGATGTAGAATGTGAAAAGTACAAAGCTGGGGAGAAAAGTGCCATCGACGGACGCATCTTCATCCTTCGTCATCATGTGCAACAAGACTATGTGCTTGGACCCATATTCAAGGAGATTCTTACTGAGCTTCCAGCTCTATATCCACGTTTGGAAAACCATTGTCTCCTTTATGAAGGTGGCCTTGACTGAAGGAACTGGAGGATGAACCGCCCCCACCAATGATGGCCCACGGTGAGACCGGAGTGGCAAGAATGGTATGATCGGGTTGTCCCCGCTAGGACTTTGAACCTTCAAGAGCTCTGCCTTCTTGACGCCCTCCGACTATCCAAGTTAACTATCTCAGAGGACCCTTTCTTAATTCCTGCTGCCTTTTGCTTTTGGAAATCTGCTTCCTGCTGCCCTGTGCTTTTGGAATCCTGCCTTTAATTTCTTTCAATTCCGATGTGGGATGATGGCCCCTACTGTTCTTGACATTTGCCATCTATTAGGATTATCCCCCATTGGTACCCCTATTGGACCAGATTATCCTGACCTAGTAGTCCCTTTTTCCCCCCTTCTCTTAATTCATCCTATAGTGATTTTGTCAAGGCTGAGAATAGAAAAGAGGGCCTTGTGACTGATAGGGAATTCTTTTCTTTCATATTATATTGGCTTTGCAAATTCCTTTTCTGCACATCCTCTCAGAGAATCATGCCTGAATTTGCCCCTCTTGCCAAAGCCCTTGTTTTACAGAAGAAGGTGGCCTTAGCTCCATACGTTCTAGGTCACGTATATAGAGCATGTTCTCTTTTCTGTGAGTAACCTTTAGATGCCAATCAAGGGGGGCCATTTTGGATTCTTCAGCTTTGGGTTTTTGCTTATTTCACAGTGTTACAATCCAAATGCCTTAAATTTTTTGAGCCAAACCCTCCTACTCATGGCATGAGGCTAGCCAATGCTTCACTTTATCCTTCTACCTTTGCTTTTTTACTTCTCTTTCTTCCACCAACTTCCAGCTTCCCTTTCTTCTTACAACTTTCGTCCCTTCGAACCCACCATTGGCCCATCTTGGTTGAAGAATTTCCTAAGTGATAGGTTCTGTGCTTCACCTGTTCACAAAGACATATGGGCTTCTATTCTGATCCCCAGAGAGTTATTTATTGGGACCATGAACCCCAAAGCCTACAAATGCATTGCTGAGCCCTATTGTCCTGCTCAATTTGCTAGACAATTTGGCTTCTCACAAGGGGTCACAATACCTCTCTGTAGTAACACCAACCTAAGTCTTACTAGCAGGGATTTAAAAGTTCGAAGGTCCAGACTAGAAGAGGCAACTTCTAAGTTTATACAGGATTTAATCGATTTTGAGTATACCCCTTTCCTTCTTCAAGGCAGCTTGTTGAAGAGGTACCAAAACTGGTGGGTGACCAATATGGAAGTATACTTGGCCATTTCCCCTCAAGACCTACTGCTGGTGTTAGATGTGCCCAAGCCCAAAGGAGCTGGAATTGTTACTTTTTCTACTGTTCTTATCACGACCCCAAACCACCTCTAGTAGTTTAGTGCCGTGATGGCCAATAATCCGAGATTACCGAAGGCCAACTTCCAAAAAAATTCACACACAAACAAAGTATAATTATATATGGGGCTCACAAGTGCGGAAGTAATAATTTTAAAATACAAGTGGTCCATAAGAGTAGTGCGTAAGTTACATGGAATGACATACAACTTTACATAATATTACAACTTGGATACAAATACAATAAAGTACAAAATACATTTTACATCTTGATCAAAAGGCTTCTTCAGCCGACATGTGTAAATTACAAGCATTATAAGCCGAGTCCGAAGGCAGGGCTCACGGCCGTGACTCTGAAATTTCTGAACGAGCACTTTATGCAATATCACCAAGCGCTCAACTGGTGACGTCTGAGTCTCAAGGTCGGTCAAAAATGGGGTGTCTACAACCGCCTTCCTGCTCATCACCTACATATATATATATATATATATAGAGGGTGAGCTTGGATACTCAGTGAATGGTATAAGAAATAAAGGGGTTTGCATGATTGGTATTCAAGATCTTTATCAAACAATACATAACATAGTTGGTACAAGTCAAGGGATGAACCAAGTCCATCTTCCAAATCTGTCAAGTTTCAAAGGATGCTTACTAACATCATTATAATACAAGTGATGACATCTCGGCAAAACAAAATCCACTCGGTAAACCATCAGTGGCAAACAAGACAAGACAAGGCAAGACAAGGGAGATATCTCAATTCGATGGTGTCGTTGCATTATAGTCCCCGGACACTAAGGACTTGTGCTACTAATGCTTAGAGTCCCCTAGCATGTACGGACTTCCAAACTTTGTGCTACCAATGCGTATAGTCCCTTAGCACGTACGGACTTCCAAACTTTGTGCTACCAATGCTTATAGTCCCTTAGCACGTACGGACTTTCCAAGAATGTCATCAAAACAAGATATATATATATATATATTCCGATTAGGGATAACCATTCATGCTTACAAATACTTTCCAAAACAAAGAAAAATAAGACTTTTATTAAAGCATTATAATATAGGTTTATTAAAAATACCACTCACTTAGTTCTTCAAACGTCGGGGTCAAGGCAAGTCCAAACCCTACAAACACATGGCAAAGTCTGTTGAATGCACTTTCAAACAAGTTTCACAAGCATGCAGATGATCTCGGCGTTCCTCAAGACTAAGTCAAATCAAAACAAGCCCAGTTCTTTATCTCGGAAAAACATGCTAGGCAACTACCAGGTCTAGGCCGAGGTTCCACATCCCCTGGCCGAGGTGCGGCCTCGATGGCCACGTTCAAAGGAATGAAGTCGGGAAAAATCTGGGTTTCCCTTTCTTGGAGAACATGATGAATATGAAGAACATGAACATGAGGGAGATGAATGCAAAGATCGTGATTTGCTATTACGAAATCTGAGATTTCATGCTATAAGTTCAAAAACATGGACCTGGGTACCCATATTCAAGGATCTAGTGAGAACAAACACAAAAACACAAAAACATGGACCTGGGCACCCATATTCAAGGATCTAGTTAGAACAAACACAAAAACATGAAACTTAATGCAAACTTTCAGATCAACAAGACTTTTCTTTCAAGAACACATGAACACCATTTTTCTCTTTCTAAAACCAGCTTTAAATCGATGCATGACATGCAAAACGGGTTCGATCATGCAATGTAGCTAGATGATCGATAAGAATGACAAGATTAAATCAAGAATCTAACCTCAATACGCGAATCTAATGGTTTGATCTCTAGGAATCAAGCTCGAAAACCCACTCTCTCACTCTAAACTTCTTCTTCTTCTTCTTCTTCTTCTTCTAGAGTTTCTCTCTCCTCACAAACAAAGACATATAGCAAAATGATACATTTCTAAGTTTGCTGGCTGACTTAACCCTCTACAGAGGCACGTGGCAGCGGCTGGTTGGTGCTACACAGAAAGGTGGCTGAGTGACAAGACAAAACTATGACAAAGTGTGTTCAACAAGCAAGACGGCATGGGCACTCTGGCGAGTTATGATCTCGGCTAAGGACAAGACATCGGCAAGTAGGAAATAATGACCTCGGCTAGGAAGGACAACACTTGACTAAGCTATGCCACACCTTGGCCTAGATGTGCCACACCTCGGTCTAGGTCATACCACTCCGGGACAAGATCACTTGGGTGCAAAGGTAACCTCTCGGCCTAGATGATTCACGCCTCGGCCTTGGTAATGAACACCTCGGCCTAGATAATGACATCTCGGCCAATATGTCGAGGCAAAGGTGGAGGTCGAACAAAGTGGTTCCACGATAATTCTAGACATGAAGACGACCTCGGCTAAACTCTCACCAAGCAAGGTACAAAACATGCTGTAACACTTAAATGTACAAGGACAAGACTAGAAACGCAAGCTTACAAGATAGACTCACACGAATGCATATGAGTATGGTTAGGATAGCGTGAGGGTTATTACATCCTACCCCCCTTAAAGAAGTTTGGTCCCCAAACTTGAGTTACCTTGGTTTGAGAATAACTCCGGGTATCGGACTTTCATTTCCTCTTCCATTTCCCACGTAGCATCCTTGCCGTAATGCTCTGTCTACTCAATCTTCACCATCGGTATTGCCTTATTTCTCAATCGTCTCACTTGTCTATCGATGATGCGTATCGGCTCTTCTTCATAGCTTAGGCCTTCATCAACCACATTCCCGAAATGATCGATCACGTGTAGTGGATCCCGCATATACTTTCTCAACATCGAGATATGAAACACATTATGGACTTGACTTAACCTCGGTGGTAAAGCAAGTCTGTAGGCAACCGGGTTAACTTTCTCAATAATTTCAAACGATCCAATGTAATGGGGTGCGAATTTACCCTTCTTCCCAAATCTTGAAACTCCTTTCATCGGCGAGGTTTTCAGGAACACATGATCCCCTACTTCGAATTCTAACTCCTTTCTTCTCTGGTCGGCGTAGCTCCTTTGTCGGTTCTGAGCGGTTTTGATTCTCTGCTGGATAAGCTTAATCTTTTCGGTTGTCCTTTGAACTAAATCGGGGCCGATCAAAGCTTTATCTCCTACTTCGGTCCAACATATCGGCGATCTGCACTTTCTTCCATACAAGGCTTCATACGGCGCCATGCCAATGCTAGCTTGGTAGCTGTTGTTGTAAGCGAACTCTACTAATGGCAAATGCTCTTCCCAGCTTCCCTTGAAGTCCAATACACACAGTCTAAGCATATCTTCAAGTGTTTGAGTTGTTCTCTCTGTTTGGCCATCGGTCTGGGGATGAAAAGCTGTACTAAACCTCAACTCGGTTCCCAAAGCCCTTTGTAAACTCTGCCAAAATCTGGAAACAAATTTCGGATCTCGGTCCGACACGATGGACATCGGTACACCATGAAGTCTAACGATCTCATTCATATATAACATAGCAAGTCGATCAGCACTGAACAAAGTCCTAACCGGCAAGAAATGCGCTGACTTAGTTAACCTGTTGATTATAACCCAGATCGAATCCACTCCTTTCTGTGTCTTCGGCAAACCAATCACAAAGTCCATGGAGATGTCCTTCCATTTCCACTCAGGAATCGGCAAAGGTTGGAGAAGTCCTGCCGGCCTCTGATGTTCCGCTTTCACCTGCTGACAATACAAACACCGAGACACGAACTCGGCTATCTCTCTTTTCATATTCGGCCACCAAAAGGTTTGCTTTACATCTTGATACATCTTGGTGTTCCCTGGATGAACTACAAATCTGGATCCATGAGAGTCTTGCAAAATTCTTCTTTTTAATTCTGGGGCGTCGGCCACGCACAGTCTTCCTTCAAACTTAAGCACTCCATTCTCAAGGGTGTAACCCGACCTCGGCCTGGTGGTAATCTCGTCGGCTACCTTTTTCAGGAATCCATCCTCCATTTGCCTTGCCTTTACTTCCCCAATAGTAGTCGGCTCCACAGAAATCATGGCTAGGCATGCCAAACTTCCCACTGACTTCCTACTCAATGCGTCGGCTACCGAGTTTGCTTTACCTGGGTGATATTGAATCTGCATGTCGTAATCCTTCAATAATTCAAGCCATCTCCTCTGCCCCAAATTTAGTTCCTTTTGGGTGAACAAGTACTTCAAACTCTTGTGATTCGTAAAAACTTGGCAAGAAGCTCCATACAAGTAGTGGCGCCAAATCTTCAAAGCAAACACCATGGTTGCTAGCTCTAGATCATGGGTTGGATAGTTCTTTTCATGAAGTTTCAACTGACGGGATGTATATGCTATGACTCTGCCCCCTTGCATTAATACACAGCCCAAACCCTTATGTGAAGCATCGCTGAAAATCTGAAATTCCTCAGTACCCGACGGGAGTATAAGAACTGGTGCCGTAACTAACCTCGTCTTCAACTCTTGGAAGGCTGATTCTCTATCATCGGTCCATTCATATGCTGTTCCCTTCTTAGTTAGTTGTGTCAATGGTACTGCTATCTTTGAGAAGTCCTTCACAAACTTTCTGTAATAACCTGCCAAGACCAGAATACGAACCTCGGACACGTTGGTCGGCGTCGGCCAATTCACAATGGCTTCAATCTTACTCGGATCAACTGATATACCCTCTTCATTAATCACATGCCCTAAAAATGAGATACTAGAAAGCCAAAATTCGCACTTACTCAACTTGGCGTACAGCTTCTTGTCTTTCAAGATTTGTAGGGCAAGCCTCAGATGATTCTCGTGCTCAATCGTACTCTTGGAATAGATCAGTATGTCGTCAATGAAAACAACCACGAACTCATCTAGATACGGCTTAAAGACTCTGTTCATCAAGTCCATGAACGCTGCAGGAGCATTGGTCACTCCGAAAGGCATTACCAAAAATTCGTAGTGGCCATACCTTGTCCGAAAAGCAGTCTTCTCAATGTCCTCGGCTTTAACCTTCAGCTGGTGGTAGCCCGACCTAAGGTCAATCTTGGAAAAGACTCGTGCCCCTTGTAACTGATCAAGCAAATCGTCCATCCTAGGCAATGGGTACTTGTTCTTGATGGTTACCTTATTAAGTTCTCTGTAATCAATGCAAAGACGAAGTGTGCCATCCTTTTTCTTAACAAATAAAACGGGTGCTCCCCACGGTGAAGTGCTCGGCCTAATGAATCCCTTATCCAACAATTCTTATAACTGTAGTTTCAGTTCTCTAAGTTCAGTAGGGGCCATCCTATAGGGTGTTTTGGAGATAGGTTGCGTTCCCGACACGAGGTCCACCGTAAACTCTATTTCTTTATCGACTAAGTGGCCAGGCAGCTCATTTGGAAAAACGTCTGTAAATTCCTTAACAACTGGTATGCCGGCTAATTCAACACTTCCATTCAAATCACTTAGTATACTGCACAAATAACCTTGACACCCCTTTTGGATTAACTTATAGGCTTTCATGGATGAGATCAAGTAGGGTGGGGGTATCACTCCCTTACCCTGGAAAAAGACTTCGGCTTTGTTTGGGGTCTTTAATGTAACGTTCTTAGTAACACAATTAATGGATGCATGATGCGCTACTAACCAATCCATTCCCAATATGACATCGAAGTGAGTCATGCTTAATGGCATCAAATCAGCTAATAATTCTACATCCTCAATCACCACAACACACGCCCTATATATGGATGCAATAATTATAGTTCCCCCAGATGGAGTAGATACAGATAGCACATAATCAAGGGGTTCTAACGGTCTGTTCAACTTCTCGGCAAATTTAACAGATACAAAAGAATGTGTAGAGTCCGAATCAATCAAGACGTATGCAACTTGAGAGCAAATTGAGAGTGTACCTGACACTACAGTTTCAGCATTCTGGGTGTCTCCTGGCACTAAAGCAAAAACTCTGCCCTGTCTCATTTGTGTCCTTCCGACGTTGCTTCCTTGTGCAGAGCCCGAGGTGCTCCCATTTTTCTTACCATCATTAGCTCTAGCCTTTGGACAGTCTTTCACGCGGTGGCCTATCTCGCCACATTCAAAGCAGGCTCCTGTCGGCTAGCGACAAACCCCGAGATGCGGCTTCCCACAACTCGCACACGTCGGCTTAGCATTTCCATCCCAATCTGAGTTGCTGGAACTGTCCACATTCGCCTTATTCTTGGCGTTAAACGGCATCCGACGACCTTCATAGTTCCGTCTCTTCCTCTGACTCTCTCATGAACTTTGATATCGGTTTAAGTTAGCTTCTGCCAAGATGGCCTTGTTTAACACCTCGACGTAAGTCGACATATTGAGCATGTTGACCCGATCCTGAATTGGTCCACGTAGTCCACTTTCAAACTTCCTGGCTTTCCTATATTCTTCACTGACCATATGAGGCGCATATCTCGCCAACTCGGTGAAGGCACGGTCGTACTCTGCCACTGTTCTGTTGCCTTGTGTTAGAGTCTGGAACTCTGTGGTCTTGCGATCTCGAACGCTGAGCGAAAAATGCTTGTTGTAAAACAGTTCTAAAAATCTGGCCCAAGTTAAACCAGGATTAGCCTCCCGGATCATCATCCACCACCTTCGAGCGTCGTCGTCTAATGTGAATGCTGCTAATGTCACCTTCTGAGTGTCGGTGCTAGGAAAGATCTCGAACAGCTTTTCCATCTCCAAAACCCACGCCTCGGCTTTCATCGGCTCTATGCCCCATGCGAATCTTGGTGGGTTCATCTTCTTGAACTCTTTAATCAAAGTCATTGTCCCTTCTCCATACAAGGCTGGCTGTGGAGGCACTTGGGGCACTGGAAGAGGTGGAGCTGCATGTCGGCCATCCGTCTGTTCGGCCGGGGTAGATGTAGCGCTTGCATTTTGTTGCCTTATCTGCCTCAATTCACGGGTTAAACCTTCAACTAGTCTTTCTAGTCTGTCCAATCTATCCTCTGATTGATCCCGGCCAACCGATGGTCTACCTCTCCTCATGATGCTATGAGTAGGTAAAATGCAACCTTAAAACAAACTGAGCCAAGAACCATGTATGCAAATAACAAATGATTATGCCGAGATGATGCACAACTTGTCAAGTAACAAGCAACATGATGTAATCTTAAAATCATTCTAAGGGGCATCCTATGCTCTTTAGGACTCAAAGTGTGTGAATAACGTACTATGAGGAACGCGTGCTCTGATAGCAATCTATCACGACCCAAACCGCCCCTAGTAGTTTAGGGCCGTGATGGCTAGTAATCCGAGATTACTGAAGGCCAACTTCCAAAAAAATTCACACACAAACAGAGTATAATTATATATGGGGCTCACAAGTGCGGAAGCAATAATTTTAAAATACAAGAGGTCCATAAGAGCAGTGCGTAAGTTACATGCAATGGCATACAACTTTACATAATATTACAACTTGGATACAAATACAATAAAGTACAAAATACATTTTACATCTTGATCAAAAGGCTTCTTCAGCCGACATGTGTAAATTACAAGCATTATAAGCCGAGAAACATAATTTTCAAGACTGCCGACATGAATACAAGTTAGGCCGACATAACCAAAAACCTAAAACAAGCTTGCGAGGCACACCTAGGCGTCACCGCCGTCCTGCTCATCACCTACATATATATATATAGAGAGGCTGAGCTTGGATACTCAGTGAATGGTATAAGAAATAAAGGGGTTTACATGACTGGTATTCAAGATCTTTATCAAACAATACATAACATAGTTGGTACAAGTCAAGGGATGAACCAAGTCCATCTTCCAAATCTGTCAAGTTTCAAAGGATGCTTACTAACATCATTATAATACAAGTGATGACATCTCGGCAAACAAAACCCACTCGGTAAACCGTCAGTGGCAAACAAGACAAGACAAGGCAAGACAAGGGAGATATCTCAATTCGATGGTGTCGTTGCATTATAGTCCCCGGACACTAAGGACTTGTGCTACTAACTTATAGTCCCTTAGCACGTACGGACTTTCCAAGAATGTCATCAAAACAAGATATATATATATTTTCCTATTAGGGATAACCATTCATGCTTACAAATACTTTCCAAAACAAAGAAAAACAAGACTTTTATTAAAGCATTATAATATAGCTTTATTAAAAATACCACTTAGTTTTTCAAACGTCGGGGTCAAGGCAAGTCCAAACCCTACAAACACTTGGCAAAGTCTGTTGAATGCACTTTCAAACAAGTTTCACAAGCATGTAGATGATCTCGGCGTTCCTTAAGACTAAGTCAAATCAAAACAAACCCAGTTCTTTATCTCGGAAAAACATGCTGGGCAACTACCAGGTCTAGGCCGAGGTTCCACATCCCCTGGCCGAGGTGTGGTCTCGATGGCCACGTTCAAAGGAATGAAGTCGGGAAAAATCTGGGTTTCCCTTTCTTGGAGAACATGATGAACATGAAGAACATGAACATGAGGGAGATGAATGCAAAGATCGTGATTTGCTATTACGAAATTTGAGATTTCATGCTATGAGTTCAAAAACATGGACCTGGGCACCCATATTCAAGGATCTAGTGAGAACAAACACAAAAACATGAAACTTAATGCAAACTTTCAGATCAAACAAGACCTTTCTTTCAAGAACACGTGAACACCATTTTCTCTTTCTAAAACCAACTTTAAATCGATGCATGACATGCAAAACGGGTTCGATCATGCAATGCAGCTAGATGATCGATAAGAATGACAAGACTAAATCAAGAATCTAACCTTAATACGCGAATCTAATGGTTTGATCTCTAGGAATCAAGCTCGAAAACCCACTCTCTCACTCTAAACTTCTTCTTCTTCTTCTTCTTCTAGAGCTTCTCTCTCCTCACAAACAAAGACATATAGCAAAATGATACATTTCTAAGTTTGCTGGCTGACTTAACCCTCTACAGAGGCACGTGGTAGCGGCTGGTTGGTGCTACACAGAAAGGTAGCTGACTGACAAGACAAAACTATGACAAAGTGTGTTCAACAAGCAAGACGGCATGGGCACTCTGGCGAGTAATGATCTCGGCTAAGGACAAGACATCAGCAAGTAGGAAATAATGACCTCGGCTAGGAAGGACAACACTTGACTAAGCTGTGCCACATATTGGCCTAGATGTGCCACACCTCGGTCTAGGTCATACCACTCCGGGACAAGATCACTTGGGTGCAAAGGTAACATCTCGGCCTAGATGATTCACACCTCGGCCTTGGTGATGAACACCTCAACCTAGATAATGACATCTCGGCCAATATGTCGGGGCAAAGGTGGAGGTCGAACAAAGTGGTTCCACGATAATTCTAGACATGAAGACGACCTCGGCTAAACTCTCACCAAGCAAGGTACAAAACATGCTGTAACACTTAAACGTACAAGGACAAGACTAGAAACGCAAGCTTACATGACAGACTCACACGAATGCATATGAGTATGGTTAGGATAGCGTGAGGGTTATTACAGTTCTTACCACTTCACTTCCTGTGCTTGCCACGACCCAGTCTGCTCCTACTACCTCAACTCCTCTTAGAGTTACTCGAGCTGCCTCGAAGAAAGGTATATACCCTTGTTTCTTCTCCTTTTGCCTTTGTTATAATGCTTTTAGCCTTATTTTTAGTTTTTCTTTTTTGAAGGTGGTGCGGATGTCTCACAGGGAGATTCTCCTCAAGAGACCGAAGCTTTAAATCTTCTCAAAAGGAGACAACAACAAAAGAAAAGAAAGCTCTTACTTGAGCCTGAAAAGGAAGCATCTGAGGTTCAAGCAAAGAAAAAAGAAGAAGAAGCAGATCAAGAGTAGGAGTCGCCCTTGAAACAAAGGAAAAGAGTGACCATCCCTTTTTCTGACTTGGTTCAAGACCCCATTCATGAGACAACTGCGAAAGTAGTAGGAGAGGAACTCACTTCTGAGGAATCCGAATCCCAGATTGAAGAGAGAGAAATTGAGAAGGAGCAGACAATTCCAGTACAGAGAAAAAAGAGAAAAAAGATGACTATCTCTCCTTCTGATTTGGTCAAAGACCTTATACATGAGGCAGCTGCCAAGGCAGTAGAGCATGAGCATTCTAAGGCCCTAATTGTTTTTGAGAGAGCTGAGAAGAGACGGCAGCAGTAGTTCTTAAGAGATGAAGTTGCTGCTGCTGATGCAATCCAAAGGGAAACTGCAAAAAGGCAACACATTGTCGAGCACTACTCCCTTCGTAGTTCTCCCATCATTGCCAACACTTCTGAAACAAGTAATTTCATTCATGCTTCTGTTGTTTTTCCATGTCAAATTTTGGTATTGAAACTTGACATTACTTTACATTTCTTTTTTTGCAGCAACAACTACTGAGCCTATCCTTCTAATAAAGACTCCCTCAGTTTCAGTTGAAGTTGATCAGATGCAAAATGTGAGGACTATTCAGATAATACTTCCACTTCTTAGGCCTACATTCAATGTACCCCCCTTGAGGCCAAGCATCCCTGCATCTCTTTCCTTTGGATTGAATCCACATCTTCCTTACTTATCTTTCGATCTACCTGAGTTTAATTCTCTTTCGAGCCTTGCTCTTCCTTCTCCTCCTAAGGAAATTCCAACTGATGCTCCATCTCTGATGGTAGTTGATTCCCCTACAGAGGGTGCTAGCAGCTATCCAACTCATGGTCTATTACCTCTGCCCAGTTCCAGCCCTTCTTCCCTTGAGCTATTGGTGGCTAGGACCATAGAGACTGCTGAAGATGCTCTACCCATTTCTCCTATCCCTATGCAGTCCTCTGTGCCTTCCACTACAGCTCTTTCTGCTCCCTTCATGTCCACGGATGAGGTAGATATCTTCGAAGCAAGACTCGCCAGTGTCTCCAACATGCCCTCTACCTCTCCAATAGTCAATGATGAAGTCGAGCCTTTAGTTTTGGCTGACTCCTTACTAGAAATTCTTCAGAGTCCTTCTTCTAGTAGTAAGCCTTCTACACCTCTGATAGATTTGGACAACTGCCTGGAACTGTTGACATCTTTTTCAAGGATTCCTTTCGAGGCCCTAAAGAGACCTATAACAAGGAATGGCTTCCTTCAGTGCTGTAAAGTTGTTGAGCAATCCGGCATGACTATCTCAAGTCATCTATCTCAGGCAGCAGTTACTATTGACTTCTATATCAATATTTGCTATGCTGCCAAGGCTGCAGAGGAGAAATTGGTCAGAGATAAGAACTTTGTTTCAACAGTACATGCTGAGGTATCAGAGCTAAAGGAACAACTTTCCTCTGTCTCCCAATTTCACACTCAACTACTGGAGAGGAAGGCTCAACTTGAGGAGGAGCTATCTGTAGTCAACCAGGCCTTAGTTCGAACTGATACCAAGTTACTGATCACCAACCAGGGACTGGCCGATCGAAAGCAAGAAATGACTATAGCCATTCAGTTATTTTCATCCTTTAAAAATAGAACACCTGTTGTAAAAGAACAACTAAGGCATTGTAATGATTTCTGGGCCAATTTATGGCAGAATGTATTTAATTCTTTATGAAAAAACAAACTCTTGTTTATCATTTGAGTATTCTTGTTTTCTTGTACTTAGTATTTATTTCATTCCTTGTGTTTCCCAAATGGTTGGAAAATAATGTTTCAAATATCTGTCATTAATCGTTTTGGGATATACATATCCATTCAAATTTCTCAAATGGTATGCTCCAAAAGGCAGAACTCTATGAATTTGATATGGTCCTTCCCAGTTAGGTGACCATTTGCCAAACTTATGGCTTTTAATTCCTATTGGGAGTATTGTCTTCCAAACTAAATCACCTTCATCAAAGCCCATGTGTTTGACTTTCTTATTATAATTTTTGGCTGCTTTCTTCTTTTGAAAAAGAGTGCTATTTAATGCCAGAATTCTAGCTTCATCTATCCCTTCTAATTCCAAGCATATACTCTGATGGTATTGCTCAGGATCTAGCTGGTCTTGGCATCTTACCCTCAAGGACTTAACATTAATTTCCACAGAAACCAAATCACCTTCATCAAAGCCCATGTGTTTGACTTTCTTATTATAATTTTTAGCTGCTTTCTTCTTTTGAAAAAGAGTGCTATTTAATGCCAGAATTCTAGCTTCATCTATCCCTTCTAATTCCAAGCATATACTCTGATGGGATTGCTCAGGATCTAGCTGGTCTTGGCATCTTACCCTCAAGGACTTAACATTAATTTCCACAGGTAACACTGCATCATGCCCATATACTAAGGCATAAGAAGTAACTCCTGTGCTTGACCTTGGGGAAGTTCTATAAGCCCACAATACATCCAACAATAAGTTATGAGAATCCCTAGGATTGTCTTCCACAACCTTTTGTATTCCTTTCTTCAAGGACTTATTGGATGATTTAGCTTGACCATTGGCTTGTGCATAATAGGGGGTGGACTTAGCAAGGCTAATTCCAAACTTTGCCGCAAAAGACTTCACCGTTTTCCCTTCGAACACAGTCCCATTATCAACAGTTATAGTTTGTGGGATGCCAAATCTATGGATTAAATCTTTAATGAATCCAATGACCTCAGTCTGGTCTATAGCCTTGTATGGCTTAGCTTCGACCCACTTAGTGAAGTAATTAGTGACCACTAAAATGAAACAATGATGCTTCGAAGAGGGTGGGTGTATTTTTCCCATCATATCCATGGCCCATCCTCTAAATGGCCAAGGCTTTACTACTGCATGCAGGTCAGTTATAGGCACATGCCTTATTGTGCCATGCTTCTGACATGCCTGACAACCTCTTGCATATTCTATGCAGTCTTTAAGGATAGTTGGCCAATAGTAGGAATGCATTCGAAGCAACCATCTCATCTTCACACCAGGCTGATGGGCACCACAGATGCCTTCATGAGCGGTTAATGCCTCTTTTGGGCCCAAACATTCCAGCAATAAACCATTTCCCCCCATTTTGTAGAGAGCATTACCATACATCATGTATTTCATAGACTGCAATTTAATTTTCCTGCTGGCCTTCGAAGATGGGCTAGCCAAGTACTGCATCATTGGATGCCTCCAATCTTGTTCTTGTAAGTCATTATGATTGACTTCCAAGACCATATTCCTTTTATTCAAGGGTGATATTAATTTCTGATATGTTGTTTGGCTTATGTCCCTTTGAGCATTATCCCTTCTTTTGAAATTCGAAGCTTTCTGAGCCACATCATTAGCTCTATTATTCAAGAATCTTGGGACATGAGTTACATTTACTATTTGAAATTGAGAAAGCAGATGTAATGCAACAACATAGTATGGCAACATGCTTATACTTTGACATTTGTAAATTCCTTTCACTTGGTTAACCACCAATTGAGAATCTCCAAATATGTCAACTGCATGAACGTGTAATCCAATAAGAATTTCCAGCCCCACTATTAAGGCTTCATATTCAGCTTGGTTATTAGAATAAGTAACTTCATCCACTCTGAAACCATGTGTGGTTTCTACCCCTTGTGGTGATTTAATCACAATACCAATTCCAATTAGGCCATTGGCTTTTGATCCATCGAACCACATTTGCCATGGCTCAACACTAGCCATACCAAGTTCCATTATTTCTTGGCTTTCTGTTTGAGATGGATGGTCTGCCAAAAAATTGGCTAAAACTTGTCTTTTTACTGCCTTCTGGGGAACATATTCTAAATGAAATTTTGATAAGGCTAGTACCCATTTGCCAATTCTTCCCCTCAACATAGGTCTAGAAAACATGTACTTAACCAAATCTGTGGTTGCAATTACCAAGACAGTTGTAGGCAAAAGATAGTATCTTAATTTCATTGCAGCAAAATACAATGCAAGGCACAGCTTTTCTACAGTTGAGTATTTATATTCACAAGAATTTAGAAACCTACTAAGGTAATAAACAGCTTGCTCCTTGCCTTCTTCATTGTCGTGGGCTAAGAAAGCTCCTAATGAATCTTCTGCTGCAGCTATGTACAACTTCAAGGGCTTATCACCATTTGGTGGCATCAACACCGGAGGATTGGCCAAGTAGGCTTTGATTCCTTCGAAAGCAATTTGATGCTCTGTTATCCATACAAATTCCTCTTCATCTTTTAGCCTTAACAAAGAAGAAAATACTTTAGTTTTCCCTGCAGTGTTAGAAATGAATCTTCGAAGAAAATTAACCTGCCCAAGGAACCTTTGTAATTCTTTCTTACTTGATGGAGGTCTGGCTTCAATGATGGCTTTGGCATTATTCTGGTCAATCTGTATTCCTTTCTTGTGTACTACATAGCCCAAGAAGTTTCCAGATGATACGCCAAAAGCACACTTAAGAGGATTGAGTTTCAACTCGAACTTTCTCATTCTTTCAAAAGCTGCTTCTAAGTGAAAACAGATGTTCCTCCATGGATTGGGATTTCACTACAATGTCATCAATATAACACTCTAAGTACCCTCCAATGAGGTCATGAAAGATAGTGTTCATGGCCCTCTGATATGTAGCCCAGGCATTCTTCAGGCCAAATGGCATTTTAACCTATTCGAAGGTGCCAATATTCCCAGGACATGTGAATGCTGTCTTGTGGACATCCTCTTCTGCAATGCAGATCTGGTTATAACCAGAGTGCCCATCCATCATTGATAAAATTTGATGCCCCGCTGAACTGTCTACCAACAAATCTACTATAGGCATAGGGTACTCATATTTTGGAGTTGCTAGATTTAAGTTTCTGAAATCAATGCATACCCTCATTTTACCAATCTTTTTAACTACAGGCATAATATTGGATAGCCATTCAACATACCTGGTTGTCCTAACAAAGCCTGCCTTGAGTAGTCTAAGAATCTCCTCTTTAACTTTTTGAATCACTTCTGGACTCATCCTTCTTGGTTTTTGCTTGTATGGCTTGAAATTAGGCTTCATAGGGAGCCTATGTTTTACCAATGACCTATCCAATCCTAGTTGCTCATTATAGGACCATGCAAAACAATCTTTATATTTATTCAGGACAACCATCAACTGGTCCTTGTCAAGAGCATTCAACCAAGCACTTACATAAGTGGGCTGTTGTACAGAATCTTCTCCTAAATTTACTTCTTCTAAGGGGTCTTGTGTCTGAGAACTCATTGAAGCTCCTTCTTTGATTTCTTCTACCTTCGAAGGAATCTTCTTGCTTTGTACTGATCCCAGGCTCTTTGATTCAACATCTTTGCCCTCCTCTTCATAAACAAAGTCTGCTTATAGGGCTTCTTCTTCCTGTATCTCCTGGACTTTTGTTTCAATGTCCAATGCACAGTATTTATCAAGGGCCAAAACTCTGACCTGTTGTTGCTCCTACTTGCAGCCAATTATCATGGCTTCTCTCTTTTGCTCTTGTACTTTCAAGATTATTGATTTTACGTCCAATGTTGAGAACTTAATTAGAGCCAAAGACTTGGCTTCTTGGGTTTCATCCTTTTGCCTACAACCAGGCATCATTGTCATCCTTAACGACAACCTCTTCATCAGCACTCTCCTGGACTAAGTGCTTCAGGTGTGTCACTTCCTCATCAGCCGTCACTTCGACTGGGCCATCAGGTTTCCTCAGTATACTAAGTGGTGTCACTCCTTCAATATACAACTTGGCCTCTGCGAAGTCTGCACAGGCTATGAAGGGTTGAGGATTTGCATCAATTTCCTCTGTCTCTCCATTGCCCAAGGCCATCATTATTTTCTGATGCAAAGAGGAAGGCACACATTTGTTAGTGTGAATCCAATCTCTACCAAGTAAAACATTGTACTTAGCATTGCTGTCGATAACGAAGAATGCCATCATGCAGTCCCTGGTTCCCACACTCAGGTTGATTGACAGAATTCCCTGAGCCATCTATTTGTCTCCAGCAAAGCCAGTAATGGTTGTGTTGGTTGGGATTAACTTGGGGTTCCTTTTCCCTAGTTTCTTCAAGGAAGATTTCGATAGT
Organism: Camellia sinensis; assembly: GCF_004153795.1. Classification (NCBI taxonomy): domain Eukaryota; kingdom Viridiplantae; phylum Streptophyta; class Magnoliopsida; order Ericales; family Theaceae; genus Camellia; species Camellia sinensis. The sequence continues at coordinate 3,392,835 of NW_021025727.1, read as the reverse complement.
AAGTTCACTGCTGCCCTATTATCTATCAAGACTCAGTTCAATTGTATCCCATCGAAAAAGGCCTTGATATACAAAGGCTTGACATGTTATGTCATAGAGTTCGAGGGATACTCGAAAGGATATGAGAGGTTAATGCTCACCTCTTCTTCACTCTCATATTCAGTTTCCATTGGGGTAGCCATTCCAGAATCATCTTGTACCATACTCACTTGTGATTCTTCACTAGAGACTGGAATTGGATCAATTTCTTGACCATCTTGGTTCTCATTTCCAGCTTGGAACTCATGAGGTAGTATATGTACCATATTTACTAATACTGGAGGAAACGAGCCAAATTGGATGGATGGCTTTGCCTGTTTCCCCTCTTGGCCACCTTGTTCAGTTACTTCAGAAGCATCTTCCATACTGCATTCTAGCACTTCATTGCTAACTGACTCCTTTGAATGGTCTTTCTCGCCTGGTTTTTCAACCAAAAATGTTTGTTCAGCCATGAAGGCTTCGAACATTTCTTCCTCCACCATTTCTTTCTTTTGGCCTACGCCAACTTCTTCTTCTGTCTAGCTATCACTTTCCATCAGAGCTTTCTCCAATCCCGCTAAGCTGGAATTCTCTCTGGCTTTTAGTTCAGAATGAACTTTGGCCAACTGTTCTCTACTGCAACCCACGTTGCCTTGTAGATTTGGTTTTGGAGTATGGTTTGACTTTGGATTCCTCTTTCCTTCTGTCTGGACCAATGAAGAGCTTTCTCCACTTTCTTTCATATCTTTCTGGTACTGAGTGTACCTACGTTGAATCTTCCTCCTTTGTGATCTAGAAATTACGGGGACCAAATCTGGTTGCTTTGTTTTTGGGTGTTTAAGTAATACCCAATTGTTTGGGGTCACTAAAGGAGGCTTGACCATCCTACCTTGGTTTCCAGTATCTCTTTAAGTAGACACTTCTCTAGGTTTGTTCTGCATCACAAACCAACCTGGAACTCCAGGTACCCACGAGCTTACTGACCCAGATGTTGAACCGTCATTTTCTTCCTTTGAAGCCATCTTCGAAGCTGGCTGTGAAGGCAACTGCTTGGCCCTGACTTCATGTTTTGAGCCTGATTCAGGCCTTCGATGAAGGTGGCCACTTTCTGTCTTGTGTGAGGCTGGTCTAGGGGGCCAATCTCTGGCTTTGATCCCATAACCTAAACTCTTCTCCAGTCTCCTTTCAGAATGACTGCTTTCCATTTTATAATAGTTAGATGGTCTGGACTCATGCAAGGGCCTCTTGCCTTTAGAATGCATTTTATCGACTGTTGGTTCAACCGTTAATGGCTGCTACCTAACACCAGATGGATATGGCCTTTTGTTACAAGCATTGGTTGGTTTAGGACGTCTCTGCAAATCTCTGTAATATTGCTTCCTAACAATTGGAAGCCCTTTCAAGCATTTGTAGCTCAGTCTGCACCTAGGACACATCCTTTGCATTACAGCTGCCTCTAAAGAATCGTCATCTAGTGCTTCTTTATCAGAGTCTTCCCTCTGGTGTGAGAAACTTTGTCCCATAGCTGGCAGATTTCTAGTGTCCTTCTTGATGGTTGTTTGGTTGGCAACATGCATCTGCACATTGACTTCTTCCAATTCTTTCAAAGACAAGTTCTGGAAGTCTGACATAATGACATTGGCTGCCACCTCTCCAACTTCTGGAAATGGATTACTGTCGATCCCCATGGCTTTTTCTGCTTTGGCTGGGAATTTCAAACTTCCTTTCCGAATTTGTTCTTGAATCCTGTCTCAAAAAACAATGCAGTTTTTAGTCGAGTGAGACCAAGAGTTATGCCATTTATAATATACTTTTTCTTTAAGTTCATCTGGAGATGGAATTTTGACTCCTTTTGGTAACTTAAGGAAGTTGGCCACAAGCAAATGATCAAAAATGTCATTTGCCTTTGTTAAATCGAAAGAGTACTTCCTATGAAGGTCTTTGTTTTTAAACTGCTGGTCAATTGTTGTGTCCTTATGAATTAATGCCTCATAGATTATAGGTTATTTCCCCATAATCTCTGCTGCATCGATCTCATAGTTAGGATCTCTATAGTATGTCTTGTATGATGCATTATTTCAATCTTGTTCCTCCTCTAGTAATGTTTCATACCTAGATACCTTATAAGTCAGTTCCACTAAGTCCCTGAACTCAGTTGAGTCAAACTTCTTTTGAAGCCTAAACTCTAAGCCATTTTAAGCCAATCTTACGAATTCTGGCTCTGGCAGGATGACTCTACATTTATTTCGAGCCCTTTTAAATCTGGTAATAAACTGAGTAGCCTTCTCTTCAAGCCTTTGTCTTTTTTGCCAAGTCTGCCATGGAAACCTCTGGCTCCGATTGGAAGAATTGGGCATGAAATGCCTCTTCCATTTGTTGCCAAGTTTGGATTGAGCCAGGTGTAAGGTTAATGTACCATACAAATGCTCCCCAAGTTAGAGAGTTTGGGAATAGTCTCAACTTCATATAGTCATTATTAGTAAATTCACCGCATTGAGCAGCAAACCTAGCAATATGCTCTACTGTTGATTGGTTTCCATTCCCATAAAAAAGGGCAAAATCTGGTATCCTGAAGCCTCTTGGGTATTCATGTACCCTATCTACCCATTCTGGGTATGGTTTTCTGTACGCAGGAGTCTGGACCCCCCGAGCTATCGGTCCACACACCTCCCTAACAATATCAGCAATTTGGTCCCTAGGGACCATATTTTGTGCTTGCTGGACCACTACTGGAGGGACAAACACAGGATTTCGTGGACAAACTTGTGTTTGTGGTCCTCTTGGTCCATAAGGTGGTATGTTTGGGATTGGTTGTCCCTGTGGTGCAGGTTGCTGTTGGGGGTGTGGGTAACCCCTTTGAATCTGTCCTGCGAAAGGTGTTGGAACAGGTGTTGTGTCCCTTCCATTTGCAGGAAAACCTTCCAACCCCCCGGGTATAAATTCAAACAAGGGATTAGTGAACCCCTTCGTGCCAGATATGGCTTCGAATATGGGATTCGTGACCATTCTTATGCCATTTTCTTATACTGGGCCAGATCCACCAACTTGCATGGCTTCATTGTTAAGTACTGAGGTATTTTGACCCGCTATAGGCCTCGAAATAGGTTCGTACCAAGACTGAGGTAATGGTCTCTCATAGTTCTGATTACTAGCTTGACCATTAGAATGTCCATTAACTTGCATAGGCTGTTTATCTCTAGCCAATCTTTGCTGAGGGACATTTAAAACTTCCTCTATGTGTCTTGTGTTTGTTGGTTGGTGGTTATTCATTCGATCCAAAAAGGATGTTGCCCACCTATGATTGTGTTCATTAATTGCTGTCCCATGACATCTACTAGGCCACCCCATGGATTTTTTAGATGAGTAGATGGAACAGTGGATGGTCCAATTCCTTGGCCTTGTCCAATATTATGAACATATGGTGTTTGTTCCAAAGTACTGGTCTGTTCGACCATAGGTTCTGATGAACTGGGTGCCTCCACAGGATGTGTTATCACATTATCCTCTGGATTAGGCACTTCTACCTCTCATTCTATGCTTTCTTCCAGGCGTTCATTTTCTCCTTGTCTCCTACGTCTAGCCATTTCAATTAGTCCCACCAGGCATGCCAAAAATATATGTTGGCTTTTTGGCTTTCGAAGGTTATTTTTGTAATTGCAAGCGTGCCAGAAAGGATCAATCAGTCCTTATAGAAATTTAATTGCCAACCAATTATCAGACGATTGTGTTTTAGTTCTCTTAGCCTCAATAAAGAGGACTTTTACTGGTGGCTTGATTTAGGAGAATTAAGCAAAATATCAAACAAATAAAGAACAACTAAAGCATTTCATTAGAATGAAAAACTTACAATGATCCAAACTCAGCCTCGTAAAGGTTTACAGCGACAAACTACTTGAAACTACTCCTATGAACGAAGTGCAGTGCAGGAATGTAAAGAACATGAATGTAAAGAACAGGAAATGTAAAACTGGAAAGAAAACTAAGTAAAGTAGAATAAGACTGGTTTTTTGGATCTGAGTCTGGGCATTTTTCTGGGGCCTTCTCTGCTATTTATACTTCTCAAGGATGACCATCGAACTGTATTTCAAACCGTCGAACCGCTCCTCCATGATCGCTGATCATGTTGCCTTATAAGTAGTTCTACTATGCCATCACTTGCAGTTAGGCTTCCCTCCTAAGTTTGAATTTGAATGTGTGTAACTGTTGAAGACACATCACTTTGCATCTCTTTGCTGATCCAATGCTACTCAGATCTCATAAGAACCAATATTAACTGCCACGTGTACGATCCTGATTGAAGACTTAAACATTCTTCTCGTATTGCCCTTACTCTGCCACGTGTTAAATTGTAATTGACCTATACAAAATATGTAGCCAACAATTAGTCACTTATTATATTTTTCATTATCTCAAAATATTAATTTCTTTTCAAAAATCAAGTATAAAAATAATATAAATTTTTTATTTTGCCTTTTCTTTTAACTTCATTAACAACGTAAAAAGTACAATTATGACATTAATATTTCTCAAAAAATGTACTATCAAAGGGTAATTTTAGAAAATTATTTTTTTTAGTACAATAATTGTACTAAAAAAAATTGAATTCTCTAAAAGAATCATGGGCATGTTTGGTTGGTTTTTCAGCAAAATTTTTGGAAAAAATTATCCACAAATAAATTTTTAAGAGTAATTAAACCAAACAAATTTTTTCAAAAAAAATTTCAAAATTTTGTTTGGTTATCTACTTTCCAAAATCACTCTCTCTCTCTCTCTCTCTCTCTCTCATATACATCAAATCAATCATTTTTTTTAAAACTCTCTTCCTAATAAAATTATTTTAGAAGAGAGACAAATAAAATAATTTTTTGCATTTTTTATCTCAAAAATTACTCTACAAACACAAACAAAACACAGCCAATGGAACGGAAGGAGTACTAACCAATGGGTTGGTTTCTATTACTGTGGGTGGGTTTATAAAACCATGTCAGTAAGTTTGCAAGCTACGGCTTATGGGGAAGATAAGTTCTGTCATCTTTTATATTAGGATAATTATTTAGTAATTTTGAAATATAAATATATGATATTTTATAATATTATAATTAATGGGGAATGTGGATAGATAAGATAATGTGTTGAGTGATTGAGGAATATAAGGAATAATGATTGACTAAGAGTACAGACACGTGATATTTTGAAAATATTAAATAATTTCCCCTTTGATATATATATTTGGTGTGTATAGTTTTTTTTTTTTTTTTTTAAAAGATATAATAAATAATGATTGACTAAGAGTACGGACACGTGATATTTTGAAAATGTTAAATAATTTCCCCTTTGATATATATATTTGGTGTGTATAGTTTTTTTTTTTTTTTTTAACAGATTTGGTGTATATAGTTAATTAAGGCTGCGTTTGGCAATCAAGTTGAGACTAAAAAAAACACAAAAGATAAAATAAGTTAAATAAATTAATAAGACAAAATATCATATTCAAATTATAATTATTTCATTTTTCTTTCACAAAAATCAAAAAAATTAAACCAAATGAATTTTTTAATTCCAAATTAAAAAAAAAATCAACCAAAAACACTTTAGCCAAACGGCGACTAAGTGGTTTCCAGGGGTGTTACTGTGTGGGTGTTTGGGAGCAATGTTTTCAAAACCGGACCGGTGAGCGAACCGGAAAAGGGACCGAGTGGACGGGTCACCAGTTCAACCGTCGGGTCAAAGCGATCGAACCGTGACATCATAATTAATATTATATAATTATGAATTATAAATAAATAAAATATATATAAATACTCAAATAAAAATAAAAATTGTTGCATAATATTTATTAATAATATTTAATAAAGTCATAATTGATAAATAAAAAAAAAAGTCACTTGTTTTAAAGAAATTAAATTTTTTAAACATTCCCTCTAAACAAATTGATTGAATGCTAACCGGGCTAACCCTCACAACCCGGTTTGGGTCACCGGTTTTCCCAGTTCGATCGCCGGGTCTTTCGGTTTTCCATTTTCGCACCGGTTTTGCTCCCACTCTGGTTTTAGGGGGTTGACCAGACCAGAACAAGGCCCGGTTCCTGGTCGGATCAGCCGGTCCGGTCCAATCAGCTGATCCTATCCGAGTTTCAAAACATTGGGACTTACAATATTTAAAAAATAATGGGAGTCAGTGTCACCATACCTTATAAAAGGTGAAGAGTTGTCGTTATCTAGTAGAACATTACGTAATATTTATGGGTGTTTTCCCGGTTTGACCACTGGGTCACCGGTTTTCCCCGGTTTTGGCCCTACTCCGGGTTTAGGAGGTTGACCAGACTGGAACAAGGCCCGGTTCCCGGTGCGACCGGCCGGTTCGGTCCAGGTTTGAAAACAATGTTTGGGAGGTGACTATTTTTTAGGAGGGATATTCAAAAACTACACCTTTGATTGTATCACATGGTGTATTAGTGGAGGGATTTTCAAATAGTTTTGCTTGAGTTTTTGGCTCCAATTTTAGGAGGGAAAGTTGAATGATGTATGAGCTAGTGGTGGGTTACTTGATGTGTAGCAAGTTCTCGGGGGGAGGTTTGAAGTAAGTACCACGTGTGTTTCACGTGGATTCTTCATATGGTTGGATTTTATTTTGGCTTTGGTCTCATGGGTAAGCAGTGGGCTTTTCTGAATTGGCTTAGGGCCCACCATTTGTTGCAATAAATTTTGCATTGCTAGTTTAGTATTTGTATGAGGTTGGTATTTTCGTTTGGTTGTAATTTTGTTCAGCCTATGGGATCTGCTGTCAACCTTTTTTTGTGTGGACAGAACTTGTTTGTGGGTTTTTTTTTAGCCTTGCGTGGCGGTATACAGTTTTTCAGCCGGTTTTTTCATAAAAGATTGATCACGTAATCCTCATGTGATTTATATAGATTGTTTTTTCATCTACTTTCACTAAGGGTGATTAAGGGGTCACTACTATGGGATCTGTGATTGTTAACCAACCAAGTTAGAGATTGGGAGATTTGAAGTTTATTGGATTCTCTAAATTGTCTCTCTCTGTCTTCATGTGATCCATCCTGATTTTGGTTTTAAGCCACTCTCGACATGGAGTGAAAGGGATACTGCCGTGAGGATCGAAGCTTTGTGATCAGGTAAGGTAGGGACTGGGGGATGTAGTAATTACTCTCATGGTAGGATCAGCTTCTACTATTACTGTTATTGTTGTGGCTCTGATTTTGCTATACTTCCTTAGACAGTTGATTATGATAACTATTCGTGTGAGCTTCATGTGACTCTGTCAGGATAGTTCATGGAATAGATTTTTTCCTCTGTCATGGCTTTGGTGTAATGTCTATGGCAGTCACAGCTATGAGGTGCAGGGCTTTGTTATCAGTATCCTACTGTGGGTGTTGATTTCCGACCACACAACCAAACAGGAAAACTCAGCAGAAGAGCACCGGCAGAATAGATTAAGCCTGAACAACTTGATACAGAAAGAAAAGAATCTGGCAGTGGTTCGTCCACCCGAGGGCATTCCGAAGATCAAGTCAGTTACTATCTCTCAAAGATAACCAATAGTGCTTAACTCACTAGACAGAGCATAAAAAGCGTACCTTAGACCCACGAGGGTGCTTTCCTTTTATAGCCAGCACTAACCTGATCCTTGTAGAAGCCTAGCTTCAACGGACTAAGGCTCAATGCCTATCCTGGACCCCTAGCTAGATAGAGATAAACTCCCTAAGAGCTTTAACCTTATCAATACTAAGGTCCTCTCCAATTCTAGGACTCCTGTCCCTTATCCGGTCATCTCGGATTCCGATATCCCCGCAGATAACATCGGCCTAGCTGAGATCATCTCCGTATATGACCAAGCCACGTGGCACTCCGGCTAACACGTCGACGTCACCTCAGCCACGTGCTGTCATTCACAAAATATGTCCCCACAACTACCCCTAGGTTCTATTACCTGGGCAACCTGAGGTGATGGAACCTACATCGCTTGTTTATATATCATGTCGGCTAAAATTCACTCTTCTGTCGACCGAGATCATGACTCGTCGGCTTTAAATGACCAAGACTTTGCAGTTTACTTTTTTAATGACCAAGAACCAAGAACCAAGTTCCTTGACCAGGACCGTTTCCCGAGCCGAGGTCCTTGCTCCATTAAATCAAGAACTCCAAGAATTTTATCTGCGCATAAGCTGTCACACATGGTTTTCTCAACCGTTTCCACCATGCGTTCCTCTCTCATTGATTCGTACTTGTCACGCGCCATTAGGTCACGTCACTTCTGTGCGCGCCGCCTGACAGATACGTCGTCCAAGGCATATTATTATGATTTGCCGCCTTTTTCCTGTTTTAACAAATCATCTTTCTCTCTCCGTCTCTTCACTTTTGCATCCTTCGTTTTCCCCTGCATTCAAGTTTCTCTCTTTCTAAACAAAAAACCTCCATTTTCGTTTCTTTCAAAGCTTTCTGCAACTTGCATCGATCACCTCATCCGGCGAGCTTTTCACTGTCCATTTGCGACCACTCACGTCATCTGACCCCGACGATATTCACCCCGGCATCATTCTTCTCGGTAAGTCACTGTTTTTCCTCTTTTTAGTTTTTGATTTACTTCAAACTCTACTACGCTTGTGTGTTGCCATTGTAAATCCACTCGTATTCTTCAATCTTTGCCTGTGTTTTAAATTTCATCATTCGCACATTGAGCATGTTTGTTTGCAATTTCGTGTCTATCCCATCTTTTTCTGGGTCTACATATGCATACACAAACTGCTTGTATACTTGTTAATTTGCCACTATCCTTGGCCTTGCACATCTGCACACACTTTATTCAGTGTTCTTTGAATTCTTGTTCGTCTTCTTGAGTTTGAATCGTTGTTCTTTTATGTTTTTCTTGCTTTATTTCCAGATTCTTGTCTTTGATTCCTGTATCTACATAGATTTAGGTTTGGGATTTGATCTAGAACTCTGTTCTTTAGGAAAACCGAACCAAAATCCCCTTAGAATCTCAAAAATATTTACCCCAGTGCTTTCTAGGGTTTAGCCAAGGTCTTTAAACCCACACCAAGCATTCTTTTCTGAAATTCTGCCTTTAACCGACATCATGGGTATGTTCAGGTGAAGAGTCGACACCCCTTCCAAGTTAGAGTACTTTAGGAATGAGTTCTCCATCCCAGCCGATGTTCACTTTAGGCTGGCAGGGGAGGAGGACTCCATCATACCTGATGGGGACTCTATGCCTTTCCCTGTAGTGGCTTTCATAGAGTGTGGACTTAGGTTCCTTCTCGACATCCTTTTCCGCCAAGTCCTTCATTATTACAAACTTAACCCAATGCAGTTGACCATTAACTCTTATAGGATCATTAACGGTATAATTGCCCTAGCTAGCCGAGAAAATGCTAGGATAACCCTAGCCGATATCCAATACTGTTATACCATGTGTGGCTTGAAATCTGAAAAGGGCTACATCTATTACCTCAAGCCGAGATCCATTGAGTACAAACTCATAACCGACCTCCCAGACTCCAACAAAGGTGCTAGAGATGATTATTTCATCGTCTCGGGCAACTGAGAGTTCCCACCTGATGACGACCTCCACCTCTACCCTTTGAGCCGAACAGTGTTTAAAGAGGGTAATGGTAAGAACCAAGTGTCACTTTACATGCCTTTAAGTCTTTATTACTTTATCCCCTTTATATGTTCTAATGTTTGATTTTTGTACTTGCAGCTCTTCCTCAGCCACCAAAAGACTTTTGCAAAACCTTCTATTCCAGCAAAGACTTTAAGAAGTTGCTGGGCTTACCAGTTGACCAGCGCAAAGCCCTTCTACTGCTTAACTACGTTCCAACCTACAAATCCGCGTTACCCGACATCCCCAAAAGGAGTAAGTCTCCACCTTCAGCAACAACTCCCCCTACTACTTCATCACCACGGCCTGACCAAGCCTCAACCTCTGATCCAACGGAGCAGCCATCAACATTTACTTCACAACTGATTCCTCCTGCCCAATGCCAACGCTGTCGCCGAGTTCCAATCTCTACCCCTGCTGGAAGAACTCGTAGCCGAAAATGCCGAAGTATTGAGGCATCAACTTACGATCCAATAAACTTGCCTACTGCATTGCCAGCAATTCGCTTCGGTACTAAGGTCACTATTGCCGCCACTACTAACGAGATGGGACGCATCAAGGCTGTCTTTGAAGACCTCTTGGCCGACATCCCTGGCGTTATGACAGTTCAATCCTCCGCATCATAATCCCAACTCCAGGCCAAGCCAAAGAGGGTGAAAAAGTCAAAGCCAAGGTAACAGTGACTCAAATCGACTCTGAGGACACTTTGCTGATCTCTAAACTAGCCGAGGCTGAAAAAAGTGCCTCTGCTGTCGAGAAGAGGCTTGTTGATGATGGTTCATCCGAGGCACCCTCCTCAAAGAGGCCAAGATCAGAGGGTAGAGATCAGCCCGACGTCCTTAAATCCAGCTCCCCTTAGGCTGGCGACAGCGCGCTGGACAGTGTTGAAGTCGGCGTCGTCATCTCCACGGCCGTTCTCTTGCCAGCCGACATCAACCGAATGGCTGAGCTATCAGGGTATGAAAACTATGCTCTAATGATGCAACACTATGTCTTGGTAAGTTCTTTTACCTTATCGTTCTGAAGTCTTCCAATACTTAGCCAAACTTTCACTCATATGTTTTCTTTTCTTGCAGGCCATCAACAAGGTCATTTATTCACAGTCAAGGCCGAAGACAGTAAGAAAGAGCTAACCCATTAGACCAAGGAGGCAGCCAAGCTTCTCTTTACGCTCAACAAATTCGAGGCTTGAATCCGAGGTCTGCGCGATCAGGCCAAGGCTACTGTAATAACCCGACCCTCGTACATGTTTTCTGATATATTTTCAGTCCCTTGTCCTGCGCATTTAAATGCTTATTGTGAACTTCCATGTTAAATTAAGTTAATTAAGTGAATCCAATGTTTATGAATGTATATCTGTTTAACAAGAAAAGTATCTATTACATTTAGAATGTCTGAATCAGAAATTGGAAGCCTTAACGGCTTAATTATCTGAAATTGATTATATATATGTGATCAGCATAATTTTCAAGTAATATTAAGTATGTTTACGAAATTTCAATTTCGGAATGATTAAACGATTGGATTTTGTCCTATATACTTTTATATATGAATATCTATAACTAAGTTTTCTTAAGCAAGATCAAAACTTGAAAATATCTCCTGGAGAGGAATAAGGGTTTGAAAGGAAGAGATTGGGTCTTCAAGGGAGCAAGTGAGGAAGTGAAAGGGGTGTAGAGATTCTAAAGCTTAAGGTAAGTTTAATTTCTCTAGTCCCTCTTCCTTGAATTGAAGTAGAAATGTCTTGATGTTGTATGATCTAGAGGAATTTATATCTTGCTCTTTAAATTGTTAAGCTTGAATCAAACTATATAAGTATATGGCTACATGTGTTTGTATGTGAGCATCATGAAGAATAAAGGGATTGAATGTAAAGGAAATAGCCTCTTATATTTGATTCTCAATGTTTGAGTACAAGTAGGTGTGATCAAGTTGTGTTCATGGGTTTAAAGATCTAGTTCAACCTAGATTGTGTATGATTGTATTTGTTTAATTACATGATTTTTGAACCATGAATTGGCACTTAAAAGATCTAATTTAGACCTTATGAATGCTCACCAAGGATGAGGTTTTGTATGCACTTCGGACTGTCAAACAGGGCCTAGGCCGCACGTGCGGAGAAGAGGGAAAAAAATAGGTTTTCATTCTGTTTTTGGGCGCTCAAGCGGAATTGGGCTGCACGAGCGGCCAAAGTGGGCGCACGAGCGGTCACCCTTGTTTCAGCTTATGCTGAGTAACTTTGAATAGGCATATCTTTTACATCCGGACTCCATTTTGAGTGATTCTTGAGCCTAAAATCAAGCCCCGGAAGTTTAGTTTCCAATGGTGGTGCTAAGTACAGAAATAGTTATACCCACTTTAGTGACGACTGTTCACTATCTGTTTACCGGTTTGTACCGTTTCTTCGTCTGGACCATTTTTCTATCGATTCCACCTATCTCTATGGCATGGATTACAACTTATTGAAGTATAATGATCTTGGTACAACCATGGCTAATTGATTAAGTGGTCAAAGAGAATAAGTAAAAGATCGATTATTATCTCATATTATATGTTGTGCATTGTGCTTGTAGATCGAGATAAGGGCATCGTCCCATTACTATCTGGAGCCGATCACTGTGAGTAATAGTACTACAAATGTATATTATTTACCAATAATAATTATTGTTATTAACATTCTGTTCTCCTTGAGCAATTATGTTAACATGTGTGTTGATTGGAAATTGATGTGAACATTGAAAGCTTTAGCACACATCGATATGATTCTGAAACCATTCTTCATTTCGACTACGGTTAACGGTTATCGGTAATGAGCTATAACCTATAATTATCTATGTTTTCGCATAAGAACTGCATAAAAGTTATTCTTGTGACATAGATATCTACCTAAAAGGGGAAACATAATTGGATAATTGGATAGAATCATGGATAGTACTATAGTAGTGCGGTTGCTTACTGTTAAAAGACATTGTTAATGTTCTGTTATCTGTAAATTAACCTTATTGACTCCTAGTGAACAAAACGAACCATGATGCTTGTGTACCCTGAATCATTCTGTTTGCCAATGATGAAGCAAGACTGTTATGAGGTAAATTGTTCTGTGTTCCTATTGAACGCACTACAATGACACATGTGTCTTCTATCAAAAGTGTTATTAAAATTCTAATATACGCGAGACGATTATGTCCATTTGTAATAAACCATGAGGTGATTTATATACACTATAGGGTCACGACATTCTCATGAATTTGGAAGTTATTCTGTTCTGTTAATTCGATCCGTTTATGATATGACATGATGAGACCTATTGATTTCTGGTATGGAACAAAGTGCTGTACGGAACTAAGTGCTACACTTAAGTGGGAGCCACCTCTAGAATCCGTGCGAGCCACCTCTTGAGTCCATACATATATTTTTGGGCCAATGGCCATTTTGATATTTCTGGGCCAATGGTCGTTCTGTATCTGTTAGGCCCATGGCCGTTCTGTACATTACTGGGCTTAAAGCCACTCTGTTAAGAAAACTGGACCCATGACTGTTCTGAAAGTAATTACAAAATGTAGTTAATCGTATGCCTCTGTAGTTATATGCTTTATTATTCAAGTTAAACATTACATTATTTATGTACTATTATTCATTGAGTTCCGCTCATTCTGTATTTTGTCTGTTTCTGTAGGTAATCAACCGGGAGACCAGTCCTAACCTTTAAAGCTCGTCTCTCTCCTGTCGACCTCGGTGTGTCCAGGCACTTAGCTGAAGCCCGTGCATTTTGTAAAGTATTGTTAGGTTTTTGGCTTATGCTTGGGTTGTCTTTCATTAATATTTTTGCTATACGCCCAATTATGGGGCAGAGTCAAAGTATATGCGTATATTTCCTGTATATTATTTACCTAATGTGATGTTGTGATCCTGGCATAATAGTGGTAGCTCAATGGAATATATTTTTGTTATCAGGTGCTTCCGTTCAGGCCCCATACGTTAAATACATCAGGTTTTATGTCCGTTTCCGAGGTGGTCATGCCCAAACTTTTAGGGGTGGGTTTGGGGCGTGACAAGTGGTATCAGAGCACGAGTTGCTATCTCACACATGAATATATTGAGCTTTAGGATGTCTAGAAAAGAGCTAGGCCTCATACATATATTTCTGAATATATAAGAAAAGATTGATGGCAACGTTAAATGTACTCTGATGATGCTAATGATTATGATCCATGTTTATTGTATATTTTTTGTGCATATTGTGATTGATTGTTGTGCAGAACATGGCGGAAATAAGGATAGGGGATCCAAAGGATACTACCCTCGCATGGTTAGACAGAAAGAAAAGGAAAGTTGTGCAATATGTAAGACGAATTGCAGAAAAACAAAATAATAAAGAATTGTGCGAATTATTGCTTTTGGTTATGTTAAATAGATCGGTAAGACAATTTATATACAATGGTTAGATGAATGTGTGTTACTAGTTTATAGTCATCTGTGGGAAATGATGGCGGTATGAATGTGCATTCTAGCACCTATTTAGATGAAGTGATTAAATTCTAAGTATGAAATATTTTTAAGGCCAAAGGAAATGATATATGTAATGCTACTATCATGTTTTGCCATCAACGGTTTTGTACGGATGGTACCACCGACAGTCTTGTATGGGTGGATTATGTTTTGCCACCAACGATTTTCTAGATGGGTTGTCTAACCGATTTCGGGTCGGCAACCGACGGTTATGAACGGGTGTGCTTCGATTCTGGGATGGTATTACCCTTGTTTTGTCCAGAATGTCATCCTTTGGGATTGTGTAGATGTTATTAACATCCAAGAAGCTTTGAAAAAAGAAAAAAAAAAAACAAACAAACAAACTTTGATTGATGAACCTGATTCATCCCATGTTTTGCTACAAGCTATGATACATATTGTTTATAAGTAGTCTGTAATCTGTAATTAGGAATTCTTGTATGAATTGGTCGAAAGATATGAAGAACCCCACCTATGTTACGTGTTTGCTCATATGATGCTTGTAAAAGATGGGTAGTTATTGACCACTTGAGACTGGAACTATGTGTGCCATTTAGTTATTGACTAAATGATTGATAATTTGATGATGTACCGCAAGAATGGAAACCCTGCCTATGTGTGTTACTGATTTAAGATTGAGAAATCATTTCTGTGATACCTTTCTGTGTACAATGCAAATGTTGGATATTGCGAATTAGTCCTCTATTATTTATTTGGAGGCTATAATGTGAACTGTTCTGCATGATATCGCGGATTTTGGTAGGAACAAATGGTCAAGGGGATATTTCATTTTGCGGAGGGGTTAATGATACGTACTGAGTATTTATTCCCCATGTATGTATAATACGTGTAACGTGGTTTTGAATTGATGTACTATCATATCGAACTAATCTGGCTAAGAATTTTAACTCTGCTTTTAGATGGACAAATTATTTTGCCGCTAACTGTTGAATTTCTCAACATTATGGAATCTAGTTAGATGTGACTACTGTCTACTTAAGGAAATCTATGACCCTATGAATGGACCTACGTATGTGGAGTAACTAGATACTCTGTTTATGTTAATTGACTGAGCCAGACGACTGGTCTATAAGTTCTGTATGGCTGTTAGCTAACCCACTGTAATTATGAATTGTGAATACGGAACCATATGATTGATCTCATGTCTTACAGTAAGAAAAGAAAGAACCATCTAAAAAAAAAAAAAAGAATACTGAAATGATTAAAAAGAGGCCAAGTTAATTTGTGTTGTAACAAGAAGAAATGCTTTTGGAAATAAGGGAATACAAAGAACAAATTGTCAAGCTAGTGGCTGCGGACTTAAGCGACTTATTTGTGACTGTTGGAATGAAGTATACCTTGTTGGTAGGCTCTGTTATCCGATCTCATCATGCATAATATGATTTGAAGTTAACTACATAATGGATATCTTCTGAAAAATATATAATCTTAATTGATGATGATTACTTTTGAGTGAATTGTAATACATGAGTTACCCAAGGAATTATCAAACTGGGTTAGTTGGAACATGTACTTTCTAATGAGAATTGCACATGAACGATTACTGCTGGATTGATCTAGTTAGAAACTTAGTAGAGAACAATTTTATTATGATTGAAATTAACGTATGCTGTGGGAAGTTATAACTTGTATACTTACGGGGAAGCTATCTATTATGTTTCTGTATCCGAGAATTGTATGTTTCGGTCTTTGAAAATTGTTGCTATAAAACTTATTGACAGGGAAATATGGTGATTATAAACTCTGTCTACCAGGGATTTTATGCTTTGCATGTCCTGCCATGAACTCTTGTGGTCTTATATTAAGCAACACATAATCCTATGGAATAAATATACTGGGTTGTTATTTTTGTTTCTATGTGCCTTAAATAGACATTAAAATGACTAGTTGGATAAAGCTATGAGATGTTTGTTATGTTAATAACTTTTGAATAACTATGATAAACATCGGATTAACTTGTGAAAGGTTCGAACTGAAGAATTAACTGATCATCTATAACAGAATTAGACAATAGTGTGAGACTGAGCTTTCTAATCTGTTACATGGTAAAACAAGTTTGAAGGACCAAACTTCTTTAAGGGGGGAAGAGTGTAATAACCCGACCCTCGTACATGTTTTCTGATATATTTTCAGTCCCTTGTCCTGCGCATTTAAATGCTTATTGTGAACTTCCATGTTAAATTAAGTTAATTAAGTGAATCCAATGTTTATGAATGTATATCTGTTTAACAAGAAAAGTATCTGTTACATTTAGAATGTCTGAATCAGAAATTGGAAGCCTTAACGGCTTAATTATCTAAAATTGATTATATATATGTGATTAGCATAATTTTCAAGTAATATTAAGCATGTTTACGAAATTTCAATTTCGGAATGATTAAACGATTGGATTTTGTCCTATATACTTTTATATATGAATGTCTATAACTAAGTTTTCTTAAGCAAGATCAAAACTTGAAAATATCTCCTGGAGAGGAATAAGGGTTTGAAAGGAAGAGATTGGGTCTTCAAGGGAGCAAGTGAGGAAGTGAAAGGGGCGTAGAGATTCTAAAGCTTAAGGTAAGTTTAATTTCTGTAGTTCAACCCTCTTCCTTGAATTGAAGTAGAAATGTCTTGATGTTGTATGATCTAGAGGAATTTATATCTTGCTCTTTAAATTGTTAAGCTCGAATCCAACTATGTAAGTATATGGCTACATGTGTTTGTATGTGAGCGTCATGAAGAATAAAGGGATTGAATGTAAAGGAATAGCCTCTTATATTTGATTCTCCATGTTTGAGTACAAGTAGGTGTGATCAAGTTGTGTTCATGGGTTTAAAGATCTAGTTCAACCTAGATTGTGTATGATTGTGTTTGTTTAATTACATGATTTTTGAACCATGAATTGGCACTTAAAAGATCTAATTCAGACCTTATGAATGCTCACCAAAGATGGGGTTTTGTATGCACTTCGGACTGTCAAACAGGGCCCAGGCTGCACGTGCGGAGAAGAGGGAAAAAAATAGGTTTTCATTCTGTTTTTGGGCGCTTGAGCGGAATTGGGCCGCACGAGTGGCCAAAGTGGGTGCACGAGCGGCCACCCCTGTTTCAGCTTATGCTGAGTAACTTTGAATAGGCATATCTTTTGCATCCGGACTCCGTTTTGAGTGATTCTTGAGCCTAAAATCAAGCCTCGAAAGTCTAGTTTCCAATGGTGGTGGTCCCATCCCCAAATTATAAGTACAGAAATAGTTATACTCACTTTAGTGACGACTGTTCACTATCTGTTTACCGGTTTGTACCGTTTCTTCGTCTGGACCATTTTTCTATCGATTCCTCCTATCTCTATGGCATGGATTATAACTTATTGAAGTATAATGATCTTGGTACAACCATGGCTAATTGATTAAGTGGTCAAAGAGAATAAGTAAAAGATCGATTATTATCTCATATTATATGTTGTGCATTGTGCTTGTAGATCGAGACAAGGGCATCGTCCCATTACTACCTGGAGCCGATCACTGTGAGTAATAGTACTACAAATGTATATTATTTACCATTAATAATTATTGTTATTAACATTCTGTTCTCCTTGAGAAATTATGTTAACATGTGTGTTGATTGGAAATTGATGTGAACATTGAAAGCTTTAGCACACATCGATATGATTCTGAACCCATTCTACATTTCGACTACGGTTAACGGTTATCGGTAATGCGCTATAACCTATAATTATCTATGTTTTCGCATAAGAACTGCATAAAAGTTATTCTTGTGACATAGATATTTACCTAAAAGGGGAAACATAATTGGATAATTGGATAGAATCATGGATAGTACTATAGTAGTGCGGTTGCTTACTGTTAAAAGACATTGTTAATGTTCTGTTATCTGTAAATTAACATTATTGACTCCTAGTAAACAAAAAGAACCATGATGCTTGTGTTCCCCGAATCATTCTTGTTGCCAATGATGAAGCAAGACTGTTATGAGGTAAATTGTTCTGTTCCTATTGAACGCACTACAATGACACATGTGTCTTCTATCAAAAGTGTTATTAAAATTCTAATATACACGAGACGATTATGTCCATTTGTAATAAACCATGAGGTGATTTATATACACTATAATGTAACGATATTCTCATGAATTTGGAAGTTATTCTGTTCTGTTTATTCGTTCTGTTATGTATTCTGTTTTGTTAATTCGATCCGTTTATGATATGACATGATGAGACCTATTGATTTCTGGTATGGAACAAAGTGTTGTACGGAACTAAGTGCTACACTTAAGTGGGAGCCACCTCTAGAATCCATGCGAGCCACCTCTTGAGTCCATACATATATTTCTGGGCCAATGGCCGTTCTGATATTTCTGGGCCTATGGCCGTTTTATATCTGTTAGGCCCATGGCCGTTCTGTACATTACTGGGCTTAAAGCCACTCTGTTAAGAAAACTGGACCCACGACTGTTCTGAAAGTGATTACAAAATGTAGTTAATCGTATGCCTCTGTAGTTATATGCTTTATTATTCAAGTTAAACATTACATTATTTATGTACTATTATTCACTGAGTTCCGCTCATTCTGTATTTTGTCTGTTTCTTTAGGTAATCAACTGGGAGACCAGTCCTAACCCTTAAGGCTCGTCTTTCTCCTATCGACCTCGGTGTGTCCAGGCACTTAGCTGAAGCCCGTGCATTTTGTAAAGTATTGTTAGGTTTTTAGCTTATGCTTGGGTTGTCTTTCATTAATATTTTTGCTATACGCCCAATTGTGGGGTAGAGTCAAAGTATATGTGTATATTTTATGTATATTATTTACCTAATGTGATGTTGTGATCCTGGCATAATAGTGGTAGCTCAATGGAATATATTTTTGTTATCAGGTGCTTCCGTTCAGGCCCCATACGTTAAATACATCAGGTTTTATGTCCGTTTCTGAGGTGGTAATGCCCAAACTTTTGGGGGCGGGTTTGGGGCGTGACAGCTACTGAGCTGGCTTTGAAAGCAGCCGAGGACCGTACCGAAGTTGCGAAAAATGTCTTCGAGGTCGCTCAAGCTGCGGCAAAAGAGGCCAAAGACAAAGAGACCCAGGCCCAAATCGAGCTCCAAACAACTTTGGCTACAAAGGAGGCTGAAATCAAGGCAGTGAACGAGAAGGCCTATGCCGAGGGGGCAGTCGACGTCCGTAATGACTATAAAAAGCAAGTGAAACAGGAAATGTCCCGAATCTTCGCGAGGGGTTCGGCTTCTACCCACTTTGTGAAATAGTCAGTTGCTACCAGCAGGAACTTCCTTTGTCCAGACGCTTGGGGTAGTTACTCAACAAGATCCATGCCCCACTGGGCAAATGGCAAAGGACTGGACACTAGGTTTAAATCTGCTGCTAATTGATGTATCCAAGGTGCGAATCTCTGACACTTCTCACACTTTCTGACATAGGCTTCAGCATCCTTCTGCATGTAGGGCCACCAGTACCCCTGAGTAATGGCCCTATGAGCCAGTGATCTGCCCCTAGCATGGCTGCCACACACCCCTTTATGTATTTCATACAAGAAGTCTTCAATTTGGGAGGGGTGCACACACCTCAGAAGGGGGCCAGTAAAGGACCTTCTGTAGAGATGTCCTTCTGATGTTAGACTAAACCTTGCTGACTTCAGTCTGGTCTTGTGTGCCTCTTTTCAGTCATTTGGCAGCTTCCCATCTCTAAGGAACATTACTATCGCGTCCATCCAACTTGGACCCATCTTCACACACATTGCTTCATACTCTATGATTAGTGGTTCCACACTTGGGCCTGACAAATAATCAACCATTATTGTCCTTGCCTTCCCTTACTTCATTGCACTAGCCAGGTTAGCTAGGACATCACCGTGGCTATTATCATCTCGGCTAACTTGCTATAGTCGGCAATCTTGAAATAAGGCTAACAGCCTGACAACCTCCTTTACATAGGCTATCATTCTTTCATCTCAGGTAGCATATTCGCCTGTTGCCTGGTTCACAATAAACTGGGAATTACAGAAGACTACCACCTCGTCGGCTTCCATTGCTGCTGCCAACTTCAATCCTGCGATCAGTGCTTCAAATTCTGCTTCATTATTTGAGGCTTTGAACCCCAAACGAATAGATTGCTCTAGCATTCGCCCATCTGGCGATACTAGCACTACTCCCGCCCCCGCTTCTTAACGGTTTGAACTCCCATAAACAAATAGGCGGAAGGAGCTGTCGATATAGATGTCGCAAGGTTTGAGTTTTTCTACCTTCTTCTACTCTGTTGATGTGGGATTTTTCAGTCCCAGCTGGGTTTCTTCCTGTTCCCCTGGACATTCTAAGCCGCGGCTCACCGGAGCCCGACGTGGAATGGCACCAAGTGTAACTGTGCTATGAAGTCGGCCAGAACCTGGCCTTTGAGTGCTGTTCTGGGCCTAAATTCCAAATCTTATTAGCCCAATAGCATTGCCCATCTGGCCACTCTGCTTATTAGATCCCTTTGCTGTAACAGGGACTTCAAGGGGTGCTCAGTCAATACCACAATCTTGTGGGCTTGGAAATAATGGTTCAACTTCTTGGAGGCCATTATTAAGGCCAATGTCAATTTCTCCAGGGGTAAATACCTGGTCTCTGCACCTGCTAGGGTTTTACTCACATAGTAAACTGCCATTTATTCCCCCTTCTCTTCTTTGATTACCACTGCACTTACTGCATGTTCTGAAACCGCCAAGTATAAGAATAGCGCCTCTCTTGGTACTGGATTTGACAGAACTAGAGCTGTTGTCAGGTATTTCTTTAAGTCGGCCAAGGTGACTTCGCACTCCTCTGTCCACAAGAAATCTGTGGCCTTCTTTACCAAATTAAAAAATGGTTTGCATTTGTCTAAACTTCTGCTTATAAACCTGTTCAGGGCTGCAGCCCTTCCAGTTAACATCTGCACTTGCTTTGCCGATGTCGGGCTTTTTAATTCCAGGATAGCCTTGATTTGATCTGGGCTTACCTCAATGCCTTTTCTGGTAACCAAGTATCCCAGGAAATTACTAGACCCAACTCCAAATGCGCACTTCTACGCATTGAGTCAGAGCCGATATGTCCTCAGGATGTAAAAAATAGCCTTTAGGTCGGCCCGGTGATTCTCAAGTTCTTTGGTCTTCACGACTATGTCATCAATATACATTTCCATTGTTTTGCGAATTAGATGTCTGAACATCTTGGTCACCAGCCTTTGGTAGGTTGCTCCTGCATTTTTCAACCCGAAAGACATTACTCTGTAGCAATACAACCCTTTTGGGGTGATAAATGCAGTCTTCTCCTCATCAGGGAGGGTACATTACTATCTGATGGTACTTTCTGTAAGCGTCTAGGAAGCTCATCCTTCCATGTCCTGAAGTGGCATCCACTAATTGGTCGATCTTGGGGAGTGGGAAACTGTCTTTGGGACAAGCCTTATTGAGGCTAGTGAAGTCCATGCAGACCCTCGACTTCCCATTCTTCTTCTTCTTCTTCACAACAGCTGTGTTTGACAACCAAGTTGGGTAGTTTACCTCTCGAATGGCTCTGGCCTCCAGCAATTTGTCTACTTCCTCTTCTACTGCCTCAACAGGTATCAACGCCGTCCTTCTTGCTCGCTGGATGATGGGTTTAGCCGACCTGTCCACATTTAGTCTATGGCAAGTGACCTCAGGGTCAATGCCTGGCATTTTGTAGGGCGTCCAGGAAAACATCTCAATGTTTGCTTGCAAGAATACCTCTAACTCCCTTTCCTCCACCTCGGCCAAGCCTGAGCTGAGAAGGAAGAAACGTTTTTCATCCATTTGTTGGACTAGAATCTTCTTAAGGGCTTCCTCACCTTTGTCGGCCGGTTCCTTGTCGACATCATCCAGGACCTCCATGTCCTCGTCTTCAATCTCCACTGTTTCTTCCTCCCGTACATTACAGGTGGATTTCATTGCTACTATGGATCAATTCTTTGCCTGCACCTGATCCCCTCTAACCTCTTTAATTCCATGCTCCATTGGGAACTGCAATAGTTGGTGCAATGTTGAGGGAACAACCCTGATTGCTTGCAACCATGGCCTTCCTAAGATAACATTGTAAGAGGAGAGGGTGTCAATCACTGTAAACTCTGTATTCACCTTCCTGGTGCCTGCCTGCACCTCTAAATTTATTGCCCCTAAGGGCCATGTCGGCGTTTCGTTGAACCCGACCATTAGACTATTGGATTGCTCCAGGTCATCTTGGTGAAGGCCGAGCTCCTTGTAACATCTGACATACATGATGTCACAAGAGCTGCCTTAGTCAATTAGAATACGCCTTACCTAGCATTCTCCAATCTTGAGGGATATTACCAGAGCATCGTTGTGCAAATGTTGCACCATGTCTAGGTCGGCTTCAGTAAAGGACACCATTGGTCCCTGGTACTTATCTGCCCTAGGCCTCTTCTGCTAGACTTGGTACACATGTTGTAAGCGTTTTACCCTCTAGGTTTCCCCACGTATCTTGTTCTTATTGACCCTAGAATGAATCACATTGATCATTCAAGGTTTGTCTGCTTGTGGTTGTGCTGCTGGTGGAGGTGGTGTTGCCGGTGCCTGGGGCAGCCTTGCCTACTCTTCTCTTGTTTTGGCCTCATTTACCAGGTCTCTCAAGTGGCCTTGTTTGACCAGGTCTTCTAAATGTGCCTTCAGTGCTCTGCACCCTTGGGTTAGGTGCTCATCTTCATTGTGGTAAGCACAATGCTTCCCGAGGCTTCTTCCCATAAATTCGCCAAGAACCCTTTCTGGTGCTCTGTAGTACGGTTGGTAACTGATCCTTTCTAGAACCTTGTAGACCGGGATCCGGAATACAGCAGTGACTGCCTGTGTAGCCCTCAATCCTATCTTTTGCCTGTTATATCCAGTATTGCCTCGGCCTCGCTTCGGCGAGCTGTTTCTCTTCTCTTGTTTTGACGCTTTTGTTCCTGGCGTGTCTTCTTCTACTCTCGTGTATTTCTCGATTCTGGCCAAGAGTTCCTCCATATTTTTTGGCAACGTGTTTGCCAGTGACTTCTACAGTATGCAATCATCATTCAGGCTGTTCTTGAAAGATACGAATACCAACTCTTGGTTGCATCATGGTATTCGGTTAAATATCTCGTAATATCTCTTGGCATAAGCCCTGAGGCTTTCATCCTCTCTTATTCTTAGAGCCATTATGGAGTCTACCCTTAATGGCTGTAATTTGTTTGTGATGAACTTGGCCACGAACATCTCTGCCAGGCCTTCCCAACTCTTTATAGTTCCTTTCGGCAATTTGTGAAACCAATCTGATGCAATTTTCTCAAAGGATGAGGGGAATACCTTGCATAGCAACGGTTCATTCCTGGTATATAGTGCCATTGAGTTCAAATATAAACCGACATGAAAGTTAGGGTCAGATTTACCATCGTATATCTGGAATCTCGGCATGTGGAACCTTTTCGAGGCCTCGAACTTGTTAATCTCCGCAGAGAATGGCGTCTTCGGCTTAACGGGTGAAGTGACCTCGGCATCCTGCCTCCTTCTCTAGATGTAGTCCCTCAAATCCTCCTTAGTCCGTCCAGGAGCTCAGCTGTTAATAAACTTTAGTCTTTTCGGCGCACTGCTCCCGGCGTCGTTATGAGTCTTCTTAGACTTCTCTTTGTTCATCATGTCGAAACAAAGTTCCTTGCCCTGAACATACCGAAGTTCCTTGCCCTGAACATACCGATGTTCCTTGACATAGGTTTCCTTTGTACGATGTGTTTTTTAAGACTCTCTTTGCCCAACCTCCTTTAAAAGCCGATGTGAATGCTCTTTTGTTTTGTCATGCTGAGAGACTGCTGGGACTGGTTTTGGCCCCCCTTTATGGGCGTCATTCTTGGCGGCTGGAATCGGCGTGTCCTTTAATGGAAACGGTGGCTGCATGACATTGTTCTGCATCATGAAGTTTACAACCGATTACAGGTCTGCCAACTTGTTTTCCATTCCTTTCATCTCGTCGTCCCTCCTCAGGCATCTATCTTCCATACTCGGAGGTCGTTTTCGTTATAGTACCCGTCACGGCCTGTTTTCTTCTTTGCGTCACCCTCCTAGCCGACGTCCTTCTCCTCGGGATTCTTCTGATCCCGGGGTTCTTTGTTATAGTTTTCCTCTTCTACGTTAGGGTCGGCATGCTTGCCGCTCCCACTTGGGATGTCTTCCCCAATCTTCTCTTTCTGCCAGTTGTTGGCTATCTATTCTCCTTTCTTTCCCACAGATGATGGGAAATTATGGGTGTTGATTTCCGACCACACAACCAAACAGGCAAATCAGCTAGAGAGCACCGTTAGAATAGATTAATCCCGAACAACCTGATATAGAAAGAAAAGAATCCGGCAATGGTTCGTCCACCTGGGGGCACTCCGAAGATGAAGTCAGTTACTATCTCTCAAAGATTACCAATAGTGCTTAACTCACTAGACATAGCATAAAAAGCATACCTTAGACCCATGAGGGTGCCTTTCTTTTATAGCCAGCACTAACCTGATCCCTGTAGAAGCCTAGCTTCAACGGACTCAAGTTTAATGCCTATCCTGGACCCCTAACTAGATAGAGATAAACTCCCTAAGAGCGTTATCCTTATCTATACTAAGGTCCTCCTCAGTTCTAGGACTTATGTCCCTTATCCACTCATCTCGGATTCCGATATCCTCGCAGATAACCTCGGTCTAGCTGAGATCATCTCGGCATATGACCAAGCCACATGGCACTTCGGCTGACATGTCGGCGTCACCTCGGTCACGTGTTGTCATTCAAAAAATATGTCCCCACACTTATGATTCACGATTCGATTTGCATTTTTTGCAAAATCGATACAAATACATGGGTGAATCTATTTTGGAAGTGAATCTCTAGTGAATCGCACAATTCACAATTGATTCACGATTCGATTCACTTTTTATGATTCATGCAATTTTTGAAATTATTATATCCAACATATTTTCGACTCTTTTTTTCTCAATCTTTTTAGTGAAAATGACATTATACAGCTTCTAATAGCGTTTAATACCAAAACAACCAACATATATATATATATATGATTTGTTATTATTTTAATGATCATGGAGTTTTTAATAGAATCCAATCAGATTCAGTTAGACCCAACATATTTTTAACCTTTCTTTTCATTTTTTTCCCTTTAAAAAATCATAATATATCTTCTAAAGATATTTAAGATTAAAGTAACACTATGAATTGCCAATCAAAAAAAAAAAAAGTTATATTATGAATTATCTATTGCTATTTTATTAAATTAAATATAATTGAATATTACATGTGTGAGGTCAGTTATACCTGTTAAAATGTTTTAGGTTTTAAAATAAAATATTCTAAATAATTACTTCTTATTATTTGCTCACTGTTATTTAGAAAAGTATGTATGCTTATTGTCAAAATATCAATATCGTTATTAATTATTGTTATTTTGAAAATTGATAGTTTGTCTATTTGGTTATTATTTTTATTAAGAATGGTTGATAAGAAATATCTATAAAAAAAAAAAAGGTAAGATGGTGATTTTACCTAAGAACCTTTGTTAACTTCATACTTATTAAACTACGCGATTATCATTCAAAATAACATTTTCATTGATTTAAGTTTAAATATTTCATATTTATCAGACATATTTAACATCTAAATGTGTAACTATATGTTTTTAAGTAATTTAGAAAAAGTAGTCGAATCTTTATGATTCACGATTTGATTCAATTCGCGATTCGGTACGAGACCATTTCGATTCATGATACGAATTCTGATTTGACAACTATGCTACATGGTGATTATTGGGCTCCATGTTTCCATCTATGACTGAGACGGAGAACTTGCAAGACAGTTGTCTGTATTTTTATTGGTTTTGGTGGTGTCTTGGCTTGTTTATCTATAGAGTTTTAACTTTAGTGGTTTCATCACTATTTCTTGCCCGTATATCTTCCCCTAGTTCCTATCTTTATCTTTTGAGGGTCGAGACAACTTAGGGATATAAAAAGATATATGGGCATATGGGTTAGATTGGTAGGTTATTTGTGTTAGTGTTGCTTATGCATTGCCCCAAGTTCCTTTGTCTTCTTTCTGATGGCATAAGAAACTAGGGGCAAAATATATCAACAACACTTATTGTCTGCATTTTGGTTTATTGATTGTTTTAGGGAGACAATATATTATTGTTTCTTTGTAAGAGCCTGCGGTGTGTCCTTGTAAATTTGTATGTTCCATTGTCTTTATTTTATGATTTAATTACCCAGAAAAATAAATGATCATTACACTTCTAGTTAGTTAGTATTTTTCTTTCTTTCTTTCTTTTTTTTTTTTTTTAAACAACATACTAGTTCACATAATAGATAGAAAGTCAATAAAAACCTACCTGACAGCCAACTGCCAAGTCTAAGCACAAGCCCAACAACCACTTCACTACTATTACATACACCCTCTATAATGGGAAAGAAATAAACACCGTCACAAATCCTCTCCACCGTAGTTAAATCCGAAATCATACACCACAAAGGATATTACAAAACCACTATGCCAGATCTGTTAACCCTGAAACTAATAGTTTCATGCAATCCAATCCAATCCAATAAAAAAAAATCATAACCACTGGGGTTTGCGCTAAACAGTATTGGTCCTCATTTAAATTCTTTGATATAGCTTTGGAGTCAAGAAGATCAGATTAGATTTATGATCAACCAATAAGAAAAGCCTGTTGAAGGTTGAACCCAAGTTAGACATGGCTGGCCCAAATTTTAGACTAAAGGAGTTCAGTCTTCTATTATTGTCAAACACCACTTTTACTTTGCCTTGAAACCTTTCCCCTCAGTTTCCTAGTGAATTGCTGGTGGGTAAGTCCACTTCAAGGACCTTGCACCCAAAAAAATATTTATATATTTGACATCAGTTTTTGAAACCTTATCTCAAATAATTTGTGGGATGCTTCTAAAAATTTAAAAATTAAAAATTAATTTCTGGGAAATTTCCAGAAAATGAAGAGATTTTTGTTGTATTCTTTCTTTGCCTTGAAACCTTCACTTCAGTTTCGTAGCAAAAGCTGGTGAGGTGAGGATAACCCCAAGAAAACACCTTTAATTTAACAAGCTTTCTATCTGAGCAATAAACACGAGAAAGGTCTCACTCCACCTTCAGCTTGGATATGTGAAATAGTGGAAGGGAAAAAGACAGCAAAAAAAAAAAAGAAAAAGAAAAAAAACAGATGGAGAATGGAGAGCATCAAGCCATTACAATAGCGGAATCAGATAGCAACCAAGAATTGCCAGTTCGCTCGACCAATGAAATAGAAGAATCCACTAACGTTGCATCTATCATTCACATGCAAAGGCGCTTGAACGAAATTAGAAGAGAAGGAATCCAAAACTTAAGAGAAAGACAAAATGCTTTCATATGAGCCAGAAATTGTGTCAGTAGGCCCTTATCACCGCAGCAAAGATGGGGTCTCATAATTTGAAAGTTACAAATTGCTTTCCCGAACACATCAACCGCATGCTGTGCACTTAAGGCAGGCCATGAAAGAATTAGAGAGAGGCAAGAACATGGTACTCAGAGCCCATTGAGATATCAAGTGAGCAATTCATTGAGATGATGATGCTTGATGGTTGCTTTATCATTGAGCTCTTCCAACAAGTTTCTGAGAGTGAAGACTCTGTAAATGCCAACAGCCTATTGTTCAGAAAGACATGGTTAATTCCGATTCTCATTAGAGACCTCCTGAAGCTTGAAAACCAACTTCCCTTCTTCGTTCTTGAGAGGTTACTCAATCTCTCCATTGGTGATAACCAGTGACCTCTTAAGTTTGCCCTGCCAAGGTCCCTTGAATTACTAAAGAACATAAAATTCCAGAATCTAGCCAAGAATCATCTGCTTGACTTGTTTCACTCAAGCTACCTCCCCTGCTCAATCTCACCCTGCAACTGCAGCAACTAGCAAATAAGAATATTAACGAATTTAATCAACCTCTGCATGTCATCACATGGTTCACAAGAGTATCACCCATTGTCCGATCAGTGAATGCCATGTGTGACGCGGGTGAATTCAACACCAGTGACCTCTTAAGTTTGCCCTGCCAAGGTTCCTTGAATTACTAAAGAACATAAAATTCCAGAATCTAGCCAAGAATCATCTACTTGACTTGTTTCACTCAAGCTACCTCCCCTGCTCAATCTCACCCTGCAACTGCAGCAACTAGCAAATAAGAATATTAACGAATTTAATCAACCTCTGCATGTCATCACATGGTTCACAAGAGTATCACCCATTGTCCGATCAGTGAATGCCATGTGTGACGCGGCTCCGGCTTGCTGGGATCAAGTTTAGGCCACAAAAAAATATTGATGGTAGCTTCTTGGACATAAATTTCCACAAAAGGGTGCTAGAAATCCCGCCAATAACCATCAATGATTGCACCAGCACCATCCTTATCAACTGTGTTGCCTTGGAATAATGCAGCCCACAAGGTTCCTCTATGTACTTTTCTGAATACATTGCCCTCATGAGTTGTCTCATCAACTCGGGCAGAGATGTTACATTCCTTTGTGACGATGGAATTATCACAAATTTCTCCTACAATGATCTACAAGTTGCTCATCTTTTCAGGAAACTGGGAGAGAAAGTTGTTTTCAACATTAGGGGGTGTTACCTCCATAAGCAATTTAGAGAAGTGGAGGCCTACTATAGCAGCAACTGGGCAACTCTGAGGCGCACATATTTTAGCAATCCATGGTCATCCATCTCAGTTGTCTCTGCCTCTGTTCTGCTGGCGATGACAACCATACAGACAATCATGCCATTTTGAGCTACAAGGTCCACCATAGCTAATAGTCCTGAACCATTAAGGTTGAGTTTGGATCATGGATTTTGGTAGGAAATTGGAAAGCGAAAGGAAAAATGAGGGTGAAATGTAGTTATATTTCATTCACATTTCTCCCACACATTTTCTCTTTCCTTTTCAAAATCTCTACCAAAATCTATGATCTAAACAAAACGTAAGCTAATTAGAGTTTTAATTATACAAATGATGGATGCTTATATAAACCAATATCTTTATGCATGATAAGCTAGCCCTAGCAACTCAAAAGTGTTTTATTAGATCATAGAAAAGCTTGAGTTGTCCATAGGAATCTCCCATGATCCTTTTCTCATCTTCAACTTTGTCCTGCTATGGCATCCTATCGGCCTACTTTATGGCTCTGTCTTTAAATTGGAATAAATTGAGATAATTAAAAAGTGTTATCTCAATATACGTATAAAAAATTGATGCATGAAAGCATATCAAAAAGATGTGCAAAAAACAAGACCGAATTACAAACAAATCCGAACTAGAGATACTCTTTCTGAGAACAAATAACTTTGAGAAAACTCTCGGTTTTATTAATCAATTTTCTGCAACCAAGCAAGGTATTAATTCTAGACTATTCTATACTAAATAAAATATTCTCAATTAACTAATAATTTTAAAATAATAATTATTGATCTCTTCAAATCTCATCAGCATAAAAAATGTATCAAAATGTGTAAATATATATATATATATATGTAAAAATGTATGAAAATATATAAATGCATGATTCTAAATATTGACATTATAGTCACCTTAATCACAACATGCCCACAGATTTAGAGGACAGATGTGGGAATATTTACACATATATTCAATGTTGCCATGTTGTAATCATCATGTTTAAATGGTTACAAAATGCTTGTCCAAATATTAAAGTAATTCTTTTTTGGAAAAATTATGATTTTTCAGCAACTTTAATTTGAAATTAAAGTGGGACCTAACCCCCGATTGATGTGGGTCAGAATGATTTTGTATTCTCTTAAGTGAGAATGTTGCAATATAGAAATAATGAGCCGAAACTATTAAATTGTGGATGAAAATTGTCTCATAAAATGGATATCAATAGAAGTTGGGCTTGGGCATAGGCTTGGGCTTGGACTTGGACTTGGTTTAGACTTGCCTAGACTTGTGTATGTGCATGTATTGGATTTAGTCTTGGGCATGGGCCAGATTGTGCTATGTTGGGCTGTGCTTGTCTTGTGCATACGTTTTAGACTGGATTTGGATTGGGTTGTGACCCAACACTCGTATCTATTTTACGACCCATCTAGTTGGATTATTTAAATAGCATTACATATATATATATATATATATATATATATATATATATATATATATAATGCAAGAGAGGGTAAAATGGATATCAATAGAAGTTGGGCTTGGGCATAGGCTTGGGCTTGGACTTGGACTTGGACTTGGTTTAGACTGGCCTAGATTGTGCTATGCTGGGCTGTGCTTGTCTTGTGCATACGTTTTAGACTGGATTTGGATTGGGTTGTGACCCAACACCCGTATCTATTTTACGACCCATCTAGTTGGATCATTTAAATAGCATTACATATATATATATATATATATATATATATATATATATATTTATATAATGCAAGAGAGGTTTTCAACCTTTGTAACTCTCATCTTTTGATGATGGAGTTGATGATCATATTATGTACATGGGAGTTTTGCACCTTTGTAACTTTAGCCCTTTTGGCTAGAGTTGATGATCATTGATGCTAAGTTTTATAGTAGCCTTCATAGCTAAGACCCCTTCCCTACAAGTATAAAAATGGTCTTTCCCTTCCAACTTAGATGGATGAGATAGAAATATTTTTGAGATGAAAATTTTGTGATTTTCTTTAGATAAAGTTGGAGAAGATTTTTATACCAAATAAAATTTTTCTATCTTCTTTGTGCTAGCCCTTTCTTTGGTTCTTGTTAGAGAGAGGGAGAGAGTGCTGCCATTGTCAAGTTTGCCAAAACTATTTAGAAGATGCTTCTGCGTTAGTTGGTTTCGACCGTCGTATCCTGAGAGACAGACGCCAACGTACCTCTAGCACTCATCGAGAGGCGGTGAATCTGTTTTAAGGAAACTGTGGTATCACACAGGTTTCGGTTTGCATTTCTTATCTTTTGTTCTTCAAAATTTTAGATTTGAACTATTTCTCGTATATTATTTTATATATTCATGGGAATCCATCTTGTAATATATTCCGTAGTGTAATCTAATTTATTTATGTATTTTTAATTGTGTAGTTTATTCTGTATTTCATTCTTTAATAAATAAAATATGTAAAAAAGAAAACAAAAATTGTTTTGTCAATTTTGTTTATTTTATTTCACATATATATATTTTATATTATTACAGAAAAATACCAACAATCTTAAAACAGACTATATATTTCCCATCAAATTAGGCAAATAGATTCATATGCTATATATTATTTTATTACACTATATTTGTTCTTTGCTTTGGGTAGTAATTATAGAACAATTTTCCTAGAATGTTATACTGCGTCAGTTCTAATGACTATGTTAATAAAAAAGAAAAACGGAACTAATTTTTTGAGAACCGAAGCAGTTTCAGAATGTCAACATACCATTGTTTCAACTACATGGAGTTTATGCTTAGCCATTCCAATTTATTTAAGTAAATAAATATATTTTTCTTGTGTTTGGTTCCAGTACAGTTTTAGTATTATGTGCAGTATGCATGCTAGTTATTTATTATTTTAATTTCTAGGTTAATTGATTTCTAGTTTTTTAGTAATTTATTCATATCATTTATTTTATGTTAATCAGTTGTTATTGCATGAGTAATTTGGTTGTTAGTGCATAAGTTACTAAGAATTGATAAGATAAAATAAGAATTTTATTTCTTAAGATTCTTACTAATTTATTTGATTTGTTTGTTATTTGTTTTCTTTTATAGTTAACTTTCTCTACATGTTTACCTAAACGCGAAAAGATGATATATAATACGAACAAACAAAACAAATTAGAATTAGTAAAATGGACTACTAATTTTTTATTTGAACATGATAACCTTTGTATGGAATAAGGCATAGTATTGGACCTTCAAAATTTTGGACATATTTGTGAATTTAATTATTCACTTTATAGTTTGGTTTTATTTCATATTTATTTCCATTTGTTGTTTTGAAAGTTTGTTAACCGTTTTGATTTAATTCGATTAATTAAATTCTGGAAAAAACGAAGTGTTGGGTTTCATGTTTTGAGAATTTCAAGAGATTCATCTAGTCGAGAGGTTTTCGATGGTATAAAATGTCTCCAAATTGGTTTGTTTTGAGAGAAAATTTAGTAAAACAGTTTCGGTTCTCTAGTATAATAGTCTTATTACTGTGCTTACTTATGATGATATTGCATTATTGCATGGTGGTATAGTTTGGCATTGTAATAATATTAATATTATTCATTCGTTCTTTTTGTTTTTTTTTGTTTTTTGTTTTTGTGTGTGTGTGTGTGTCAATTGTGAGTTCTCATGTCTTGATTTGTAATCAAAGAAATTACTACAAAATATTTTTGTATCTGTGGAATGATAAGTGGAAGCTTAACTTTATTGTTATATATATTTGCTTATACTTGCATGGTTAAAATGCCAACATTATGACCATAATATTCCTACATATATAATTGATTTATAGCCATGCAACTCATGACATTCTTGTAACTACAATGCATCTATAGCATTTGAATTACACATTGCGAGTTATATATGAAATTACTTATGTAATATTCACTTTATTGGCTCATTAACTCATCTTGCATTTAAGTGTGTAAATAAACAATGAGCATGGAGATCTAGTATAGTGATTTGGTTTAGACCCGAACCATTTGATGTTTTGGATCCGGGTTTCATGTCTTATATAGTTGTTCATGCCTTGTTTCCCCTCATTTTTCTTTGAGTTGGCTATTGGGATGTGTTGGTTGCGTTTGGGACAGGTTAGTGACTTGTTTTCCAAACTGTTGTTGCCTAGAATTTTGCCTCTTTGCTCAAGCGGTCCTTGTGTACTCTCAGGCCTTGTTTGGTTTGTGTTTGAGAAAAAAATTTTTGAAATATGCTCTACAAACACATTTTTGGGAGTAATCAAACCAAACAAATTTTTCCAAAAAAATTCTCAGAAATGTGTTTGGTTGACTTTTTCCAGGATCACTTTTGAAACATGTTTCCAAACACATTTTCAAAAAAAATTCTTAGAATTCCATTTGGTTGGTTTTTTTTTTTAGGAAACAAAATACAAACACCCCCAATTAAAAATAAATCTGCAAAGTTTAGAAAAAATGAGATATAAAATAAATTCCAATTTTATACATAATTCGAAATTTCCATTTTTATACAAACTCGGATTTTTTCGTAAATAAATTCTGGAAAAAAAAAAACTACAAAAAAAAAATGCCAAAAAAATCTGCAAAAAACACACTTGGAGTAATTTTTATTTTTATTTTTTATACATACTTGGATATTTCCATTTATATACATACTACATAATACGCCATAATGCAAAAAAAAAAAAAGCTACAAAAGCCTTTTAGTCATCTCCTCATAACCATATTTCACCAGTAATTAACATATCAAGGTTTAAAACAACTACCACATGGTTTAGAAAAACCATACATGAACTAACAAACATTAAAAAAAACATTCAACTATAGTGCCGATATATGAATGTAGACACCCCATTTTTGACCATCCTCAAGACTTGGACGTCACCGTTTGAACACCTGGTGATCATCCATGTTTGTGTTCGTTTGGAGTTCCCGGAGGTCTCGGCTACGCGCCTTGCCTCAGGATCTCCGAACTCGACCGTTCAGTGTCTGGTTTTGCACCAAACACTTGCATTTTTCCTTGGAGGGGTAGGGAATGCCTTGTGAGGCACCCCCACACACCACCGGCCATGGCCAAAGGCCACCGGCTGGTTTTTGCTGCCATCGACAATATATAGTGCCGGTCGGTACTATTTATTGCCGGTGGGCAATACATTTTGCCAAAATGGCATCTTTGGCCGGCCGACTACTGTGCATCTGCTTTTGCAGATATTTTATCACAGCTGTCTTGCATTTGGCTCCCCTCCATACACGTGTATGGAGGGATCTCCCTCTTTAGAAGCTTGTCTTGTAAGCTTTACAAGACAAGAAGCTCTATAAGAGGAGCCCTTGTCTCCTTTGTTGAGGGTTAGAGACTTTAGACATTTTTAGGGAGAGAAACACAGAGAGAAGCTCTGGTTTTAGGGCTAGGGTTTATACATATCTCCTATCTCTCTTTTTCTCTCTTTGTGTTCTAGGTGTTTTAGTCCATACTATTGCACACAAACACCTAGTGTTTCACCTTCCTTTGGCTCCTGAGGTTCTAAGGGGCTGATTTTGGTGTTTTGGTGTTGGATTCAAGCCAAGGAGGGCCATTGGAGCATCATTTGTGAAGGTGGTCTACAAGGGTGAGAAACTTCCCTTTTATTCTCCATTTTTGCATCTTGTTTTTGCCTATCTTTGAACTGTTTTTGTGCTTAGTGTATAATACAAAAAAGTTCTGTTTTTTAGCCCTCTTGATTGTTTATTAAGAGTGTTTTGTGGTTTGGGTTTGTTTGACCAATGCCAACATTATGACCATAATATTCCTACATATATAATTGATTTATAGCCATGCAACTCATGACATTCTTGTAACTACAATGCATCTATAGCATTTGAATTACACATTGCGAGTTATATATGAAATTACTTATGTAATATTCACTTTATTGGCTCATTAACTCATCTTGCATTTAAGTGTGTAAATAAACAATGAGCATGGAGATCTAGTATAGTGATTTGGTTTAGACCCGAACCATTTGATGTTTTGGATCCGGGTTTCATGTCTTATATAGTTGTTCATGCCTTGTTTCCCCTCATTTTTCTTTGAGTTGGCTATTGGGATGTGTTGGTTGCGTTTGGGAGAGGTTAGTGACTTGTTTTCCAAACTGTTGTTGTCCAGAATTTTGCCTCTTTGCTCAAGCAGTCCTTGTGTACTCTCAGGCCTTGTTTGGTTTGTGTTTGAGAAAAAAAATTTTGAAATATGCTCTACAAACACATTTTTGGGAGTAATCAAACCAAACAAATTTCTCCAAAAAAATTCTTAGAAATGTGGTTGGTTGACTTTTTCCAGGATCACTTTTGAAACATGTTTCCAAACACATTTTCAAAAAAAATTCTTAGAATTCCGTTTGGTTGGTTTTTTTTTTAGGAAACAAAATACAAACACCCCCAATTAAAAACAAATCTACAAAGTTTAGAAAAAATGAGATATAAAATAAATTCCAATTTTATACATAATTCGAAATTTCCATTTTTATACAAACTCGGATTTTTTCGTAAATAAATTCTAGAAAAAAAAAAACTACAAAAAAAAATGCCAAAAAAATTTGCAAAAAACATACTTGGAGTAATTTTTTTTTTTTAATACATACTTGGATATTTCCATTTGTATACATACTACATAATACGCCATAATGCAAAAAAAAAAAGCTACAAAAGCTTTTTAGTCATCTCCTCATAACCATATTTCACCAGTAATTAACATATCAAGGTTTAAAACAACTACCACATGGTTTAGAAAAACCATACATGAACTAACAAACATTAAAAAAAACATTCAACTATAGTGCCGATATATGAACCATACATTCAAAACAAACATTAAAAAAACCATACATGAACTAACAAACATTAAAAAAACTACCACAATCTGTTTAAAAATAATAAAAACCAAAATATTACAACATAATTAGTACCGATGGTTGAGTTAACATAATAAAACTTAAAGTACAAGCATTGTGGGCAACCATGATTACTAACATCTTACTTAAGTACAACGACAAAGAAAAGTACCAACAAAAGGATCATAATAGTAAAATAAAGAAAAGCGTTGCATCCACAACAAGCCCAAAACAATCACTTCCCGCTAGTACGAGGCACTTAAGCAGGTCTAAGATGTTGTACCCCACCATCATAGTCATCTATTCAGAAGAAGGAGCCCCTGTGATTATCCCAATTAGGACAACAGAAAAAGTAACGACCATTGTTTGCTTCGATGCAAGCCATAATCACCAACATTGGACCAGCGCTACATAAACAATTTGGTGTCACCTTCATCTGCATATGGCGTCAAATTAGCAATCCCATTTTCAAGTATATAAAATGAAACAATCTATAATGTGAAGTTTAAATACATAAAAAGTGTTTACTGTACAACCACATTGATTAACCTACTTTGATTATGTGGTCCATTTTTTCAATTACCAAAAAACATCTACCTAGTTGTAATCTGCCTATTATTGTATGCTTCCCACATAGATGCTGCAAGCTCATCTTGCCATTGTTCCATCCGCAGTAGTTGTTCACGTGACATGTTGACATGGTTGTGTTGTTGCATAGCTGGTACTCCATCTTCATTTCCATGGACATTTTCAACTCAAACTTCACCCTGAACTTCAGTTGCACCTTCACCTTCACCTCCACCTCCACCTCCACCTTTACCTTCATCTTCGTCTTCATCGTCATCTTCATCTTTATCTTCTTCACTTGATTCTTCTACATCGAAAAATTCATCCTGCTCTTGCACCGTACGGATCCAAATGTGGAGAACACAACATGCCATAACAATTGGCCCTTGTTGTACCATATCATACTGTGGCATGTGTTTCAATAATGGAAACCGTTGCTTCAATACTCCAAAGGTTCTTTCTATTACATTCCTCAAAGAAGAATGTCTATGGTTGAACAACTCCTTTGGACCATGATAGCGACGCCGCCTATTGAACTCCTGCAAATGATATTTTTGCCTACGATATGGGGCTACATACCTGGGCATATTTCTATATCCGGCGTCAACGAGATAATACTTATCTACAGTAAAGCACTTTCAATAAGAACAAATCATGGCATATTTGGTGTTCACAAAAAAAAAAAAAAAAAAAAAAAAAAAAAAAAAAAGTGATCACAAAAATAAAAAAAAAAAAAAAAAAGCCACTACACTTACTAGGTGTCAGGTGTGGAAAATCAGCGAAAGTTGTGGTAAGTGCTTCTAAAAAAAATTCTCGAATCATGTGCACTACCTTCCCAACTAGTGTATACAAATGTAAACTTCATGTCAAATGAACATGCAGCCATCACATTTTGAGTAGTATTCACTTTTCTACCTCGATATGGCATTTGGCCAGCTTCTCGTGCCACAGAAACAATATGTGTGCCATCTATGCCCCTACACAGTCCTACATGACATAAATTTTGAATGCTTTTAAGGAAAAAAATTTGGCCAACCTTTTGATCCTTTGGTGTATTCATGCATGTAATGTACTGTACTTATTGTCACAGCTGTATTAGATCATAAACATATTCATTTAATCATAACTTTGAATTAATTTATCAAAATAATTCATGCATATAATCTATTCATGCATTTAATCTTCAACCCATATAAAATAATTCAAATCAACTGGCATTTATGTTACCTTAAACCATGGCCAGTACCGTCTGTCATTTCAAATTTCAGGAGGGATTATAGCCATGTTTGGTGGTTGGATTATAAATTGCGCAAGATTTCCCAGCGCCCGCATCATAAGTATGAAATGTCGATGATATGTCTCATTTGAGTGCTAAAATCGATCTCTAGCATTTCTTGTGCATGAACTTTGACCACAAATAAATAAAAACATAGGCAACGACTCTTCCAGTGACAATCTCATGTTTGACCAGTCTACAACATTTCTATGGACAATCTCTTTAACCAATTCCATAAATGTCAAGACTTCCATATGCAATTGGTTACAGATTGATTTCAAATTTCCACTCAGTAAGAATTTTATGTACTGATCATCGGTGTATGGACAATTACATTGCGGTTGTCTCGTAGGAATGTCACTTGTTAGTTGACAAACCATGTGGTAATCCATCACATCATCGTCATCGCCACTATACGGGTTATACATATTGTTTGGTTGCACTCCATTGGGTGGTGACGACGGCATCTAAATCGGAAAGTGTAAAGCAATCAAGGTATTAACTTTAATGATATAAAATGTAGGTAGTAGGTTAATGAGTACAGTACTAAAATTTTAACAAACACATGTAAAAGAGCATGATCGGAATAGTACGAAATAAAAAACATTGGCAAGGTTAATGAGTACAGTACTAAAATTTTAACAAACACATGTAAAAGAGCATGATCGGAATAGTACGAAATAAAAAACATTGGCATGCACAATTAATGATAGTATTGCAACAACAAAGAAATGGGGAAATAAATTAGGACAACATAGTGCTCAGCCTAAATTGAAAGCAAATAGAAAGCAGGAAATAAGAAATTGGGGCAACACCCAACATAGTCTAAACAGAAAGCAAAAAAAAAAAAAAAAAAGCAAGTTATAAAAAATAAAAAAAAAACCCAAACAATGCTAAAAGCACCCAGCCTTGTCACAAAGTATGTCGACCTTCACCTCAAACCGAACTGTGGGATGACCAAGCTTCTCACAAACTGAGGATCCCAAGGTACCTCATTTCGGGTTCCATGGTCATAAACATGGTTCGCCATTCTAGTGATGTGAACATGTTCATGGCCTTCAAAAACAAGCTTGGATCCAGGGCCATTGATTTTAGGATGGCCATACAGGCTGAAACGGAGTACACATCAGCTGCCCCAACGTTTGCCTTTGCTCAATGGTAAAACCGTTCACGTGCGTCACGTGAACATTGCCATGACTATAGTGCATCATCCATTCTTGGGTTCTTGCTGGACTGACCCTGCCTACTAGACTTATGCTTACTTCTGGAAGTACAAGATTCATCTACTATGCCTTTCCCTGATGTATATGCATAAAAGCGTTCATCTATTTCTCGCTCGTCATTAGATGTGGGTGCACCCTGATGAGAAGAACGGGCAAAAGCTCCAGTGGCAAATGACTTGGAAAATATTTCTGACATTAGCTCATAATGTTCAAGGCCTTTAGTTTGGAATTTTTTTGCATTTGGGTGTGCCTACAAGTTGTAAACATTAATTAATCATTAAAAAAAAATTATCTATACACATGGTTGTGGTAAATGTATGCACCAAAACAATTACCTAAACATAATTTTCCCAAACATCATCTGGGGCTGTCATTGTTTGAGTCATTGGATCCCAGCCCAATCCCGTGTGGTTTTTTAGAGCAACAAACTCTTTGTAGTTTGCCTTCAAATGCGCGAACTTACCCTTCAATTTTTTTAGCCCAAAAGTTTTTCCAAGCTTTTTAGTCATCCCCTCATCAATTGTTTGCCACTGCTTTGGGTAAAAACTTCTATCTTTCTTTGACATGCAAGGACCCTCTTTCTTAATTTCATCCAACAAGATTTCTAAAAATATCTTTACATTTTCGGACCTCCACATCTTAAAGTCGTCAACATCGTTAGCCATTCTAGCCTAATACAAGTGCAACAAATGTACATTTATAGTTAGTTGGAAAGTTAGCAAGTTCAATTCAGTTATACACCTTAAACCAATTGCAACACAATTAAAAAAATACGAAATTAACAGCACAGCAAAGTTGTAGGTGTTGACCAGTCCACATACCACTGACTTAATGAGCAAGTGAATTGTAGTATATGAACAACTTAGTTTAAAAAAATTGGTGCAGTGAGTTCCACATAGCATTGTGTTTGGAAGTAAGTGAAATGAAGTATATGCATAAGGAAAGGGAATAAATCTGTGGCAGTCCAGTGTCCATGAACAAAAAATGCAAACTTAAATTAATAAGCCATTATTACCAAAATCCACAACTGCTAAGCATCACTATACGAGTCATTAGCAATATTTAATATGAGCCTCGGCATGCAAAAGTTTACCGGATAAGGACAATCGTTTTCAGCAGTGGAGGAATTGACTGATGGTTGAGGAGATCTCTTTCTCTTATTTTTTGGTGCATTGAACAATGACCAAGGAGTACGTAGTTGGCCTGAAACATTGCAGAGAAATAGTTTAAATAGGAAACAAAACAAAAGAAAACAGCCTTTTGCCATTATTACCAACAATGAACATGTCAACTTGTATATGACTTTATGTATATAATGTAACATTTTGTTTGACAAATAGTTTTCTGCAGCCAAATACACAAACCTGTCGACCTTCATTGGATTGTCATTGCTCATTATCTTTTCCAATTAAGTTTTTTGTTTGCTTTTATTTTTGTTGACCATTCTACATTTTTTTCTTTAAATAAAGTAAGTAAAAATATTTATGCATAATGTCATATACAAACTCCACATGTAGATAAACTCCACAAGTAAGTACAAATATTTATGCATAAGGAGCTGAAAACTTAATTAAATGTTGATTTGGAGAAAGAAATAATGGTTAAGCCAATTTGATCAATTGCTTGCTTCAAATTTTATCCAGATTTTTTTACAAACAGGTTTTTTTACATATTGCTATTTTTTCCCTGATGGGTAATTTTAAACCAAGGAGCTGTGCTATCAAATTCTTTGAAAAAACAATTGAAGCACTGAATAAATTGGAAGCGTAAGAGAGTCATGACATATGCACTATCTCCTCAATATATGGTTCTGTTTTGCAGAAAAGAAGGTATTATTTGCAGAAATATGTATGCAAAATTAGCTTCTTATATTGAACAAAGTTTAGATCAACATTATGACAAACAACTCAGTAAAATTTGTGAATTATGGTGTCAGACAAGTAAATGGCAACCTTTCAAAGAAGTAAGTAAATGCAAAAATGTGAAAGTTAAATTAGTTAATATTTAATAATACTTCCTTTACCCCCTTTGACTATCCTTATCACGTATAGTTATGTTATGCATATGGATTTCTTATTTTATCAAAAAGGGATTTCCATGATCATTATTTAAAAAAAAAAAAGACTTTTAAAATCATGTGGGCTTGAAGAAGCAATTGACCATAAAGACTTTTACCTTCAGTTTAGCAAGTATTTCAAGGTACTCCTTCTAGAGGCACATATAAGAAAAACAAATCCAAACTTCTGTTGATATTGACTATTCCAATCAAATAGTTTCAACATAGACAAGGTGAATTATGTTTCAATGAATGTAGGGAGTGATGGTTTTAGAAATAGACAATCATTTCAAACTTCTATCCAATCCAATTATTCAAAGTTATGTACCCAAAAAAAAAAATTCAAGGCCTTCAAATTAGCAAATTTGTTTAATTGCAGCAAGCCCAAATTTGTTCAAGCAAAATTTTGCCATCATTGTTTAATAGCTACAACAAGTTGGATATTACCTCATAACAACAGCCATTTAATGAAACAGGTAACTACACAAAAAGTTGCATTATACTTCAAATAACAATTAGTTGGACATAGTTTCAAATATATTTCAACCACACCACTTACCACAAGTACTGCAAATTTAGACGAAGTTTTTTGCACCAAGCGAATTAACATAACTGGTAAAATTGTTTGCCATGGAGAAACAATCCAACAATGCTCAGCTTGAGAAAAAAACCAGACAGTGCTGCTAAAATTTTTTGAAAATTTACCAATTGGGAAATTTCACCACAATCTGACAAACCCGAAGGCAGTGACAAAAAGATAAGCCATGGGAACTTTGTAAACCAAAATCAGTCAACAGATTGTTCAAAACTCATGTACAAAATGAAATTTCAAAAAAAAAAATAAATTATTCGTTCAACACAAATTGTACCTCTTGCTTGCCTGGTTTTAGTGGCCCTCAAATCCCACTGTCCACAACGAAGACCTGAGCACGGCCTCTCCATTTTTGCAGCGAATGATGAAGTTATGCTTCGTCTTGATGGGGATTGAAGCCGGTTGGTTTGCATTTTATAGAGCCCATAACAAAAAAATGATGGACATTGATGTTACAAGTCCAGATTGTGTGAAGATTTAACTCAGTTTGACTAAAACAAAAGCTAGGGCAAGATTTGGAGAAATCTGTGACGAAGACAAGTTGTGGCTATTCAAAGAGGACCCGTTGTAACAACCCTCATACTGTTTACTGATTAAGGACTGATTGATTACCGATAATCACCGATTACTGCTAAACGGAACTGATATCTGACTGACTGAAATTAAAACTGAATTGACTGAGTATATGTTAGTTAATTGCATTCTATCTGTTTGATTGTCTGATTATCTGTTCATGTTTATATGTTTGAACTGCTAATTGAAGGCCTTATCGGCGGCCGAATTCGAAATCGATTAGTGTTCCGTGACCCTCATAATTTATGTGATTTTATAGTATAATTATCTGAAAATTGATTAGGTATGATTAAATTAGATTAAATTAAGCTAATTAAAGAGTTGGACGTAATTACCATTTTGCCACTTAAGTGGCCCACTACTTGGATCATCTTTGATTCTCATTGTGCTCACACATACACATTTCATCAGCTCAGAAGCCACTTGGGAACGTGAGTTGGAGGTCCGCGAGAAATATCCGGACTTGTTTATTGATGAGTAATCTTGTATTTAAATTTTGTAATGTTGTTGGACTTAAGAGCTTTATATATGTCTTAAGTTGTAAAACATTGGTAATGTTTTGGTTTAAAGAAAGTATGTTGTAGAACTTACCTTGATATGGGAGTTGATTATGATACTGCATGTGTTGGCCATATTGTAGAATTGAAGTTATATCATGTATATTGATTATGATATGAACTGTGAACCATGTATGTTGGAAATGGTTGGAAATGGAAGAAAATTGCATGTTGATAATGCACTTGTAATATATGTTGTGAAATGCCTCTTGAAAAGAGATGGAATTGACCGGTAATGGGTCGGGTTGTTTGATATTATGTTATAATATTGTTGAGAATCGAGAAAACCTGTTTTTTGAAAAACTTGTGTTTAATTTCGGGGACGAAATTCTTTAAGGGGGGAAGGTTATAGCAATCCCGGTTGTCCCTTTACTGTTTTGTTGTATTCCGGACTCGGTTTCGTGAAGTTGGTAGTGGTATCTATCTTGTTGCCGTCCTTTAATTCCACTTGATTGAGTTTTAGGATGTTTTGAGTAAGGTTGCTACAGGTTGGTTAGGCCTTGGTTTCAATTCCTTGTCGTTCAATTTTTAGGCGGTCCGCTCGAGCGGGTCTTCTTGCGCTCGAGCGTGGATTGCACAAAGCCAGTATTTCGTGTTCCTGCAAAATCTTCTGCAGATGTGATTTTTACACTCGAGCGGGTTTGTTTACGCTCGAGCGGTGGCGCTCGAGCGGGTTGGTTGGCGCTCGAGCGGGTAGTACTTTCTGGGTATCAGTTCTGGGAAAGGGAAATCTACGCTCGAGCAGACTGGTTTTCGCGCTCGAGCGGAAGTGCTTTATTCTTGTGTCTTGGCGCTCGAGCGGGCCTTATTGCGCTCGAGCGTGTCCAGATTTTTGTTCTTGGCGCTCGAGCGTTGTGTTCTCCGCTCGAGCGGGTCATGCGTATATGAGTTATCTGCTGGGTGATTTCAAATCACTTTTTTCTTTTCTTTCTCTCTCCTACTTTTTCTAAAAACCATTTTTGAGAGCCTCTCTCTCTAGAAACTCCCTTCTCTCTAGGGTTTGA
This sequence comes from Camellia sinensis, assembly GCF_004153795.1. Lineage (NCBI taxonomy): Eukaryota > Viridiplantae > Streptophyta > Magnoliopsida > Ericales > Theaceae > Camellia > Camellia sinensis. The sequence continues at coordinate 3,349,260 of NW_021025727.1, read as the reverse complement.
TCTAGTTAGAGTGTCCTCCTTCTCCTCGGCCTTTGTAAAAGTTGTGTTGATCGTCGAGGGTCATTTTGAGTCCGAGAATCTTGGTCTTTGGAGCAGCGTTGGTTTGGGTCTCTTCTCCATCCTAAGGCTCTAACGTTCGGAGGTAGGGATATCCCTAGTCCTCTTTAATGAGTTTTGTCGTTTAAATGTTTAGTATTAATTGAGAATGTTGGGGTGGTTTGGTAATTTGGTGGAAAGTTTGGAGCTTTTGTGTAAATTCTACAAAGTTGGGTTTTAGCTATATAAAGCCTAGAGCAATGTTGGCATCGAAAAGTGAAATTAATGTCTAAAATCATTAATGAAAATAGGAACCTAAGGGTTTAATGTTATATTATTGGCAAATCCCTAATTACATTGATTGATTAATTTGTATAATCAATTGTTGGAAATGAGCGATTGATTTGAAAATGTGGAAATTGGAAAGGGAAGGGGTTAAAGGGTGTAGTTGGATTATTTATCGCTCACCTAGTTGAAATGTTGATTATATATCCATTGTTGCATTTATTTTCTGTATAGAAATAACTGCTTTGGGCTATCGGTGGAGGATAGTCTTGATTGTTGTAGACAATGCATGATGATTAGGCAAACGGAAACTAATCACTGGAATGAGTCATTGAGTATGATGATTGAAAGAACACGTTAAATTTATGTGTTGTATGATGATGTGTATAATTATTGTTTATATGCATTGTGTTGTGTTGGAGGAGATAGGGGATGTACTCCACGGTTTAGGGGAAGATAGGGGATGGACCTCTAAACTGGATGTTGTTGGGAGGAGATAGGGGATGGACTCCGTAGATAGAGCTCATATGCTTATCTAGTGATGTATTGACAGAGCTCATATGCTTGTCATTGGAAGTGTGATAGTGCTCATATGCATATCTGTGGAAGTAATGATATAGCTTATATGCTTATCTGTTGGTATGTGATATAGCTAGTATGCTTATCTATTATGAAATAGGGAAATGCTTGATATGAGTTACTGTCTCATATGAGTTGTTTGGCCAGGTTCTGAGCCATGGTTATGAAATGAGAATTGAAAAGAACTGGAAAATGAATTGTAACATGGACTTGTATGTCATGAAACTGTAAAGTATGATAAGAGAAAGTATCAGTATTGGCCATCTATCAACTGCTAATCTTTTAGTCATTGTTCATGTGTGGTTTACTGTATTTCTACTGGGCTGTGGCTCACCCTATATGGGAATATCATTTTCAGGTACAGGTAGCATGCTACCTCCAAGGACATAGCTTGGGAGGCTAGAAGCGGACACACTGTTGTTGTTTTATTTCTTTTGATGTATTACATGTAAATTCAAGCCAAGGGCTTAATGTGTAAATGAGTTAGTACTCTTTTATTGTAACCAAGTGTTAACTTGGAAAGCTGTAAGCCCTTAGGGAATTTGCTTTTGTCGTTAACATGTAATGCTTTTTGTAATGGAACTCTGATGAATAGAAGAATGTGGAGTTTTTATATATCAATGCATGTCTATATTGATGGGTTTAATGTTATTATTTTGAGGGCGTTACAAGAGGTGTGGCCATCGGCCGAAGAATAATGGTCATCGACCAATTTTGAGGCTATCGGCCAATTATTGATAGTCGATCGGTACACTGGATAGCCAATCGGCCATTTCTTCCTGCAAACTTCTCATTTTGCTGCAACAGAGCACAAAACAGAGGCATGGCAATGTATTTCCAAGAAAATGTGTGTACAACCACACTCCTTATCATGTCTAAGGCTCAAAGGAATGTAGTGCTCGGCTCTCGAGCAATCAATCACGCATCTCAATGCATGATGGCCAAAGAGGCCGAGTTGCACAAATCAATGTCAAATGAATACACGATTAACACATAAATACCTTAACCTCTATCATGCTTGATCAAGAGGGTCGGCGACCGAGGAATGAGGCACGTTTCATCATTTCAAGTATGAAACGTCCCTCGTTTCCTGTGTTTGGACTAACACCCTATCCAAACACAATGCAACACAAGTATGCCAAATACAATGCAATGCATGCAATCAAACAACAATGCAAACAACAAGCATGCAAATAACATGCAATGCAATATGATCAACCTAGCAATGCTAATGGCATGCAAACACAATGCAATGCAACATAAGCAACTTATCAAAGCTAATGGTATGCAAACTCTATTGAATACAACCTAAGCATGCAAACAACAATGCCATGCAACAACATACAAATAAGATGCAATGTAACAACATGCTCAATGGACTTAAACCGGATATGGACAGACCTCAATTATGTCCAAAACAATGGCCAAAATGCTATGAAATGCTAGCATGAAATCAAGAAAATGCATGCACATGCATTGACTCACCAATTAGGCATAAGTGCACAACTCTCAAAAATGCTCTCAAGGAGTGACAAATGTGGAAGTGTGATAACACTATAAGCATTGAAATATCATGTGAAATGATGTCAAATCATTCAAACAACACAAGTATGGCATGCAAGAGCCCTTAAACATGAAAGTTAGTGAATGAGACTACACAAGAGGCATGAAATGCATGACACAAATGGATGAATCAGCCACAAACAGAGCTTAATTAGGTCAAAACAAAGACCAAAACATGCTGAGATGGGAGCTCAAAGGTCTAGGCATGCATGCATACAAGCTAGGCCACAAACAAGGCAATAATGAACCAACCCTTAAAGGCACTCAAAGGGTGAAAGAAGTGGGAGCATGGCAGTGCTATATGCTCTGAAATAACATGGTGGATGATGCCAAATCATATACATGTCACAAATGAACCATGCTAGGAGGTTTAAAGCTTGAAACTAGCATAGACACTTGCACTATAACATGCATGGAACAAAGCCAAAACAAGCTAGCATGAAGGGCCAAAACATGGAGCATGCAAGGGCAATAGGGGCGATTACACTACACCTACCAAGACCAAGCATGAGATGACTTTACAAATAAAAATTAGAGTTATGGCATGTCAAATTAACACCAAAAATGGGCTAATACCAAGTCAATACATGCTAGAATAACAAGCTCACTCATTAGGCATGCAAGACTAGTAAAGAGGACTTACACTACAAGTGTAAGAAGCAAATGAGGAATGCTCTAACCAAACAAAAACAGAGTTATATCATGGAAAAATAAGACCCAAAACACACTGAAATGGTGGTCCAAAAGCCTAGGCAAGATGGCATACGCATGGGCTCTTTTTTAAGGCATAAAGTATGAACCCTTCAAAGCATTGAAGGAGTGAAAGATGTGGGTGTATGGCAATGAAACATGCTCCAAAATCACATAATCGGTGATGCCAAATCATGCAAATGGTCCAAGTAATGCATGCTAGATGCTTGGAAACTCAAAGCTAGTGAGCTCGAATGCACTATGGCTATACAAAGCATAGCATGCATGACCAAAACAACATAAATCAGACCTTAAGCATGCTAAAACATAGCCAAAAGCTTCTTGGAGTTAAGCCAAAATCACACTAGAATGATGGTCTAAAGCATGATGCATGTGTGGGCTAGTCTGCAAGTTTACACTACAAGTATATAAAGCATGTAAGAGGTGACCAAACCAGCCTAAAATAGAGTTATGGCAGGTCCCAAAAGTCACAAAAATGAGCCTAAACAAAGCCACAAAGAAGTAAAAACACATGCTCATTTGGTTGGCCATCAACACATGCTAACAAGACAAGAGGAGGGGGGACCACCCCCTCCTATTTTGAGCCTCAAAACAAGTTTTTTATCACTGAAATTTCTCTGGAATTTAGTGGTTTTAAGGCCAAAAAGAAGTTGTTTGAAAAGCTTGAAAGATAGCTCAAAAGGCCTTATAAGCCAAAGAGCAAAAGGGAGGAAACACCCCCTAGCCAAACAAGGTTCAAATCAATACTTTTGGGACTGAAAAACAAAGGAAAAATAGAGGTTTTTGTAGTTCGACACCACCCCAAAAACAGCCCCAAAGTAGTTGAAAACTTATGGCAAAGCTAGTATGCAAAACAAGCTAAAAGAGGTGAGTGATTACCTTTAGAGCAAAGCAGCAAAATGGCCTCTTTCTTGGCTCAAATGACCTTCCATCAGCCCAGAAATAAGCTCCAAGGGACCTTAGCCCATAGATATGCAACTTTGATGAAGGATGCCTAGGCCAACTAGGAGTATTTCTCTACTTCTATGCACTTCTATGCACAAAAGAGCAAGATTGAGAGGCTCTAGAGAGAGAGAGGCAGAGATTAAGCTCTGAACATTGTAGTGAGAGAGGGAGTTTTAGTGAGAGAAGCTCTCAAACTTTCTTAAGAAGTTCCAGCTCTTTGAAAATGAGATATAAGGTTCTCATATATAGCAAAAATATCAAGCTTGGTCGAAATATCTGAGCTAGGGACAGCTGGAGATGAAATATCTTCAAAAAATCTGAGTTTGGGTCACTCTTGGCCAATCGGCCATCTTTGGTGCCGATCTGCTACTTATGATGGCCGATCTGCTACTGTTTTTGGCCGATTGGCCACAAAAATCTACTTTGCAAGTCCAACTTCAAATGGGCATAACTCTTTCATATGAACTCCTTTTGAGGTCATTCTTGTGTCCAAATTGAAGCCCCAGAAGTAAGCTTTCCAATGATGCAGCCTTGCATCAAAATTCCAACTGTGCTAAGAGATATCTCTCTTTTAGTGAAGGCTGCTCAGTTTCGCTCCAACCAGAATGATGCCCAACTTCAACCAACCATATCTCTCCCATCCGGACTCGGCTTGAGGAGATTCTTGAATGCAAAATAAAGCTGCAGCTGCTGGTGGCGGTGGTGCTATTGCAGTGACCTCATATGGTGGTGGTGGTGGTGCAGCTGCTCCAACAGCAACTGAGCCCAAGAAAGAGGAAAAGGTGGAAGAGAAAGAAGAGTCATATGATGTAAGTTTTTATCCACTTAATCACATTGTTGCTGGAATTCTGATATTTGTGACTTCTCATTTCGCCCAGCTACTTGTGTTATCTCAATTCTCCTTGCATCTGACATGGTTATCTGAGCTTCAACCTCTTTACTGGTTGACTTGTTTAACATTGATGGATTCAAACTAACCATAACACTGATGGATTGAAACTATATTGCCCGTTAATTTTAGATAAAAGGTGAATGTTATAGTTAAGTGTCATATGAGGTGCCACAGCAGATGGATGGTTCCCAAATATGCTATTCAAATATGACCAAGCTAGCATTATTCTATTTTTAAATTGTTGTGCATTCATGCATACTCTTTGCATATGAACAACTTTCAAACATAATGGTATTGATTTTTCTTTTCTTCCAACTTGCTGCAGGATATGGGCTTCAGTCTTTTTGACTAAGGGGTTCAGATTCCTTCTTTCCCCCACAATTCAAAGTAATGTAAGCTTGAACTTTTTGTTATGCAGAGTGACTGTAGCTTTTGGTTTTTTATTTGGTAGAAAAAAGCTTGGCAAATTAAAAAATACTGCAACTATCTACTTGTCATATTTTTGTTTCTTTTATTAAACTAGTTAATTTTGTTCTCTATTCCAAATGTGTCTAATTTAATGTTTTTGATGAATTATTGGTTTTGTTGGTGTGATTTTGGTATTAGTATTCCGATTATATAGGGGTATGTGCTTCGTCTGTCATGCAGGCTTCTAACAAGAGTCTTCTTGCAGATTATTACTATATGCACTGCTCTTGATTTTAGAAAAAATCAATCTATGAATTAGTTAGGATAGGAATTTTTACTTGTTGCAAGGTTTTAGATTTAAAACAAATCAATAAATTAGCATTTAAATTAATAAAATTTAAAATTTATTTTGTTTTAAGGTTCGAATCTTAAGGATTGGTAGTCTACATATATATCTATTTATATATCAAAATTTTTGCTAGTATATATTTTTACGGGTTTTAAATTAAAATCCTAAGTTTATAGCGATCTCGATTTTCCCCTTCATGTATTGTATTCTGAACTCGGATTCCTCGGTTGGTTGTTGTTGTTTGTATCTAGTTTTCGTCCTTAAATTCCTTGTATTTGAGTTTTGGGATGTGTTGGGTGAGTTTGGAACAGGTTGGTTGTGAGTTAGAACAAATGGTTGCTGCCCAAGATTTGACTTTTTCGCTCGAGCGAGGTTTTTTGAGCTCGAGTGAGCCTTGGGTGTTTGCATTTTTGCTCGAGCGAGGGTTTGTGCGCTCAAGCGAGTATTATGGGTCTTCAAGTTTCTTTTTTCAAACACAGCTTCCGCTCTAGCGAGCTTTCTTGTGCACGAGCAAGCCTTGTGTCTTGTGTCTTGTGTCTCTTTGCTCGAGCCAGCGATCTTGCGATCGATCATGCGTCTGCGTCTCTTTTGTACCCAAAGGTTGGTATTCTTCGCTCGAGCAACGCTTTTTGCGCTCGAGTGAGTGAGCCCTATGTTTTGTGTTTCTTCGCTCGATTGAGGACTCTTGCGCTCAAGTGTCTGTCTGGGTTACGGACCTGAAGCTTCACATTGTTCGCTCGAGCGACGGTTCTTGCGCTCGAGCGAGGTTCTTTTGTGTCTGGTCGCTCGAGCGACCAATCCTTCGCTCGAGTGAGCCCTGTATATATCAGTTCGTAGCTGCGTGATTCTGTATCACTTTTTCATCCCCATTTCCCTTCAAACCCTAAATCCATTGGTCTCTCTCTCTAAACTCTCTCTCTCTCTCTCTCTCTCTCTCTCTCTCTACAAATACACCTTTTTCTTGGGTCTCTCTACCCTAGTCCCTTTGTTAAAAAGGTAGAGCATTGTGTGAGCTTCATTTTGATCCAAAGAAATTCAAGTTTGGAGCATCTTCAAGTTTCACTCTTCATCTCCTTTGAGTTTCTCCACTTGAGGTAGGGATCTTCTACACTTGTTTATTATTTTTAACCTAGGTATTTGTGTTATAAATATATGGTGAGTTTTAGGATGTTTGGAGAAAACCTAGGGTTAGGTTCAAACTTATGAAAGAGGGATTTTTATGTGTTGTTGTATATTTGACCATGGGGTTGGAATATGAGGTGGTTGTGTTAAAATTGATGAATTTGATCTTTGGGTTAGTATTTGGAATAAGGGGGAAATTTGCCCTAATATGAGCTAAATAATTAGTTGGTATAAATAATGGAATATTCATTGTAGAACAATTTGATCCGCTCTTGCAGAGACTCGAACCGCCAACCTCCCGCACCATAAACCTTATGCACCACACTCTTCCCACTACGCATCTATAACACCACTTGATTATATATGTGACATATATTATTTATATAGTACATACATCCATATTAATATAAAACTATATATATAAACATAATTATTTTTATTCAATATAATTTATGTAAAAAATAAATTATTTACTAAAAAAAAATGAGAGCACTTTTGGCGACTAAACTGAATTTTAGTCGCCAATTGTCCACTTTTAGCTACTAAATTTTTTTTAGTAGCCAAAAACCTTTACTTTTGGCTACAAAAAATTTGTTTGTCGGTAAAACACCTATATTCGGCGACTAAAGTATTTTTTAGTCGCCAAAACCTATAGTTTTGGCTACTAAATGCTTTTAGTCGCCAAAAATCGTGCCTTTTAGCTACTAAAATTTTGTAGTCGCTAAACCCCTATATTCGGCGACTAAACTAACTTTTAGTCGCTAAAACCCCTATATTCGGCGACTAAACTCCTTTAGTCGGCAAAAGTCATCAATTTTGGCGACTAAATCCATTTTAGTCGCCATTTGTGCAACTTTCAGTGACGAAAATCATTTTTTTAGTCGCCATTGGTGCTTTTTGTTGTAGTGCGAATTGGTTGCGGATTGAACCCCACGTTTCCGAATTGGAACCGATCCGGACCGTATACAAATAGTTTATATTTTTATTATACACCCTCATGCATAGTATCTTCTCTTATTTCATATAAAACTTAAATCTAAGCCTAAACTAGTATAGTATCTTCTTTTATTATTTTTGTTTGCTAGTTTGTAGTGTTAATTTGTAATGGTCTAAATACTTATGGTGGAACTAGTTTTCTTATGATTGTTTAAATTGTAAAATAGTTTGTCGCTATTATAAAAAGACATGTTACTATTGTGAAACTAATATGGTACTATATTTATATTTTTATGAAATTAAAGTGTTATATATATATATATATATATATATATATATTTATTTAATTATGTAAATCCGTGATCCTAAACCAATCCAATCCATGTTTAAATGGATTGGTTCGGATCGGTTCCACGATTTAAACGGATTAGATTGATTCCAATTTTTCAGGATTCGTAGATAACGGATTGGTCCTGATTTTACTCAAATCCGGTCCAATTCAGACCATGCTCACCCCTATAAAATGGGAAGCGTGGTCACTGTTGTTCTTGTTGCTTGCTATCCCAACTGTGTGCTGTGCCTCAGAACGACATTTTGTCCAAGTCTCCTATTTTTTTTGTCGAAAAAAGACTTAGACCCCCACCACCCCCACTGTTTTTTGATTGGTGGAATTTATTTATTTATTTTTATTTTTTTTCCTAAAGTCTGGCTCTCACAGCCCCCCACGTGGAGGTGGGGGTGCTGGGGTTCACCCCCACTAGGGTCCCAGTAGTGTCATTTTTTGTCGAAGTATATTTTCTTTTTGTCTAACTCACTTTTTTTTTTTTCTTTGAGTTTTGAGAATATCCCCATTCATAGGTCTGAGATCTACATCTATGAAATGAAAGGTCTGAACGATTAACTCTGCAATCAATTGCTAGAATCATTAGATCTTCAAATCGTTGGTTTGAAAAGTTGAAAAGTCTTATTATTAGATGATCATGATACTTCAAAAATCGAAATTCTTGATTAATGGAGGAACTCATTTTGAACCTTTTTCTTTTGGGTGACCGTGTGAGTGGGTGGGTGTGTGTGAGGAAAAAATAAGCTTCGTTTTTGTTTTTGTTTTTATTTTTTTTTCCCATTGCCATATAGACCTCAACTCATCCTAAAGTTATGCAGAAGAAGAATTCAAAATACTAATCATTGTGAGCGAACAATTTTCTTCATTGCCTTCTGGTACTCTTCTATTTCCTTGATCAACAAGTCCGACAAATCAAACCGTGGCCCTTTGAGAGTATTATAGGTGTATTGCTTTTAGGAATGTACTTGGATCACCCTCAAACCTTACTTTTGTGACCCACAAGAAAGTTCCAAACAAGCGAAACATGACTTTGAATTCACAACCCTCGGCATCAACCACACCCTATTGGTGGCTTGCTGGAAGAGGAAGGCTCCTGAGAAGAGTATAGTTCGACTTTGCGTCTCCTAATAGGTAGGATGGATGTAGTATTTGACCTTTGAGCAAAAACGCATGTAACTTTTTATTGAAAAAAATATTATAAAAATTTAAATTTTGATTTATACCAGTAAAAAAATGAATAATATAACTAATCAGACATTATTTGTCAACTTAATTGAGAACAAAAATATAATTTGACATATTTCTTTTGTGTGCATTAACTTAACAAAATATTAATTATTTTTATGTGTCTGTCAACTAAAGTTAACTATTTGAATATGTTATCATCACTGCTTTTTTTAGTATATCTAAAACATCTATGATGAGTTTGATATCAAAACCTTAATTAATATCATTATCATTAAATATGATTAAGTAACTTGTTATAAAATCATCTTTAATCTTATTACGTAGTTTAATTTTGAAAGAATTATAATTGAAAATGTATATCTCTATGAGTATAATGATAATCCGTTTTAATAAGCTGTATTAAATTTTACGAACTTATTTTAAGAATGTCATGTTGAAATAAACAATATTTTCATTTCCAGGCAATATTCCTATTTTTAGAAAATGAACAAATAAGAATGAATGCAAAATAAGATCCATAAGCAAATTAAAGTGTGATTTATATAAGAAGAAAAAAAAAACATAAATGACATATGAGCATAAAACAATATAGAAATATAATAAATAATACAAACAACAAATAGAATATATCAATATTTGATAAAACTTAATTTAGAAATTATTTTTAAAATTTTTTAATGTAAATAATTTGAAATGTACGAACTGCAAAAAATTTGAAGATGCGAAGAATTTCACTTTAAAATTATTTTACTAATTGTTGGTATAATACACATAACTTTTAATTCTAACTAGCGGGCGTGCGCACAAAAAAAGAAAAAAATGAAAAAAAAATGGTCCAACCCATATTTTTCAATAATGACTTGCTAGCTGCTTCGTGGAACAAAATACCCCTAATAATGCACTGAACTTGCTGTTATAAAAATGAACACAGAAGATAGATACATGGATTGAAAAAATCCTATAGAATCCGTCGGTGGAATTCACTTTTAAAAAAAGACTTATCTATTCATATACATTTTCTATCCAATTTCTATGTGTTCACACCAGCACCTTTCTATACAATTTTTGTGATGGGTATGTATGTGTTCACACCAGGACCTTTCTATACAATTTGTGTGATGGGTATGTATGTGTTCCTAACACCAGCACCTCAGAAAAGTCTTCATTGAAGTTGATAGTGTTGGGTGCAATGTAGCAAGTTTTCTCTCTCTCTCTCTGTGTCTCTCTCTCTCTCTAGTAAAATCGGGTATTCAAGATAGTTTATGCATATCTCGACTAAAGCAAGTTGACAAGTGGACAACTTGTATAAGGGACACAAGTCCCATTTTATAAACTTATACTCCATTTCTTCAAAATCATTAATTTTTAATCAACGAAATTTCCTTTCAAATAATGATTGTTCATCATTTATAAATCTTTATAGAAGGGTATGGTGATATGACATTTATTTTGATTTTTAAAATTTCAAAATATCAAATTTTTACAATGTACATTTATTTTTGATAAAATTTATATTTATAGAATCAACACAATGATATTAATTTTTTATTTACAATTTTCTTAATTTCTAATCATAAATTAAAATTTTAAACAAATAAAGTATCTCTTTCACACATAAACATACATAAACAAATTGAGAAATATCTCAATTACGGAACTAAGAAAATTGGAAAACATTTTATTTGACAAAATAATTGTATGGAACATTTTTTGTGCAAAACTGAGAAAGTTCACAGTTTTTTCTAGTTTTGAAATTGAAAATATTATCAGTTTTTGAGAAATTTGTCAATTTTTTCAATTTTTAAAATTGAGAGTTTATTCTAGTTAATTGAGAAATTTCTCAACTTTTTTTTCAGTTTTAAAACTGAGTTTTTTCCAATTTAAAAACTAATAATATTTTTAGTTAATATTCAAAAAAACCAAGACGTTAATACTAAAAAAAACTGAGAAATTGCTCAATTTTATTGGATAGTTTTGCAAAGAAATTGTTAGTTTTGTATAGCTAAAAAAACAATATTTTATTTTTATAAAATTTTATATTCAATATTGGTCTTATTTGATAGATCTCATTGTGTAGGCTCCAAAAATACAATTTTTATTAAAAATAAATATGTATAATAAAAGTGATGAAGTTTTTAAGTTTTGAAATAACAAAATAAAAATAAATGCCACCTTTAGAATACCCACTTGAATAATAGAAATTATGTATTACTTTTGAGGCATGGTTATGTGGTTACCAAAATAATTGTGATTGGTGAAAATGGGTGCAACTCACAATTTTATATTGGGGCATAAGGCATAATGGTTGGTGATTGGTAGATAACATTGTAGTGCATTTGTAATACCTAATAATTTTTTGTTATCACTCAATGAATTAACGCTTCTCAATTTCTTCCATCTTTTAACAAGGGTAAAATAGTCATATACATACATAAATATTTTGAAAATAAGACTTCATAGGTTAAAAATAATAAAGTAAGACTTAACAGAACACCAACTTTACCTATAGAATTTTTAGATAATTAATTCATTATTAATTATTTAAGTTTCGTGGAGATCCATGGTACAATAATTCTTTGATATAACAACCTTGGTTCAAATACTTGATCTCATCAAATAATTCCAGAATAATACTTGGACCCCAAAAAACTTATGACTGATTTTCCTCTCTCTCCTCTCTCACTTGGGGGGTGTGTGTGGGGTCCTGAGGGTCCTATGACAGAGTCCGGATTCTCGGCAGCCCTACCCGGCAGCCCCCAAAACGACGTCGTTTTGGGGGTTTTTCTTTTTTTTTTTTTTTTTTTTTTTTTTTC
>NW_021025727.1:3260202-3336398 GCF_004153795.1 Camellia sinensis | reverse complement strand
TGGTGAAAAAAAAAAAAAAAAAAAAAAAAAAAAAAAAAAAAAAAAACTACACTTACTAGGTGTCGGGTGTGGAAAATCAGCGAAAGTTGTGGTAAGTGCTTCTAAAAAAAATTCTCGAATCATGTGCACTACCTTCCCAACTAGTGTATACAAATGTAAACTTCATGTCAAATGAACATGCAGCCATCACATTTTGAGTAGTATTCACTTTTCTACCTCGATATGGCATTTGGCCAGCTTCTCGTGCCACAAAAACAATATGTGTGCCATCTATGCCCCTACACAGTCCTACATGACATAAATTTTGAATGCTTTTAAGGAAAAAAATTTGGCCAACCTTTTGATCCTTTGGTGTATTCATGCATGTAATGTACTGTACTTATTGTCACAGCTGTATTAGATCATAAACACATTCATTTAATCATAACTTTGAATTAATTTATCAAAATAATTCATGCATATAATCTATTCATGCATTTAATCTTCAACCCATATAAAATAATTCAAATCAACTGGCATTTATGTTACCTTAAACCATGGCCAGTACCGTCTGTCATTCCGAATTTTAGGATGGGTAACAACCATGTTCGATGGTTGGATTACAAATGGCGCAAGATTTCCCAATGTCCGCATCATAAGTACGAAATGCCGATGAATTGTCTCATTTGAGTGCTGAAATCGATCTCCAACATTTCTTGTTCCTGAACTTTGACCACAAATAAATAAAAACATAGGCAACGACTCTTCCAGTGACAATCTCATGTTTGACCAGTCTACAACATTTCTATGGACAATCTCTTTAACCAATTCCATAAATGTCAAGACTTCCATATGCAATTGGTTACAGATTGATTTCAAATTTCCACTCAGTAAGAATTTTATGTACTGATCATCGGTGTATGGACAATTACATTGCGGTTGTCTCGTAGGAATGTCACTTGTTAGTTGACAAACCATGTGGTAATCCATCACATCATCGTCATCGCCACTATACGGGTTATACATATTGTTTGGTTGCCCTCCATTGGGTCGTGACGACGACATCTAAATCGAAAAGTGTAAAGCAATCAAGGTATTAACTTTAATGATATAAAATGTAGGTAGTAGGTTAATGAGTACAGTACTAAAATTTTAACAAACACATGTAAAAGAGCATGATCGGAATAGTACGAAATAAAAAACATTGGCATGCACAGTTAATGATAGTATTGCAACAACAAAGAAAGGGAGAAATAAATTAGGACAACATAGTGCTCAGCCTAAATTGAAAGCAAATAGAAAGCAGGAAATAAGAAATTGGGGCAACGCCCAACATAGTCTAAACAGAAAGCAAAAAAAAAAAAAAGAAAAAGAAAAAAAAGCAAGTTATAAAAAAAAAAAAACCCAAACAATGCTAAAAGCACCCAGCCTTGTCACAAAGTATGTCGACCTTCACCTCAAACCGAACTGTGGGATGACCAAGCTTCTCACAAACTGAGGATCCAAAGGTACCTCATTTCGGGTTCCATGGTCATAAACATGGTTCGCCATTCTAGCGATGTGAACATGTTCATGGCCTTCAAAAAAAAGCTTGGATCCAGGGCCATTGATTTTAGGATGGCCATACAGGCTGAAACGGAGTACGCATCAGCTGCCCCAACATTTGCCTTTGCTCAATGGTAAAACCGTTCACGTGCATCACGTGAACATTGCCATGACTATAGTGCATCATCCGTTCTTGGGTTCTTGCTGGACTGACCCTGCCTACTAGACTTATGCTTACTTCTGGAAGTGCAAGATTCATCTACTATGCCTTTCCCTGATGTATATGCATAAAAGCATTCATCTATTTCTCGCTCGTCATCAGATGTGGGTGCACCCTGATGAGAAGAACGAGCAAAAGCTCCAGTGGCAAATGACTTGGAAAATATTTCTGACATTAGCTCATAATGTTCAAGGCCTTTAGTTTGGAATTTTTTTGCATTTGGGTGTGCCTACAAGTTGTAAACATTAATTAATCATTAAAAAAAAATTATCTATACACATGGTTGTGGTAAATGTATGCACCAAAACAATTACCTAAACATAATTTTCCCAAACATCATCTGGGGCTGTCACTGTTTGAGTCATTGGATCCCAGCCCAATCCCGTGTGGTTTTTTAGAGCAACAAACTCTTTGTAGTTTGCCTTCAAATGCGCGAACTTACCCTTCAATTTTTTTAGCCCAAAAGTTTTTCCAAGCTTTTTAGTCATCCCCTCATCAATTGTTTGCCACTGCTTTGGGTAAAAACTTCTATCTTTCTTTGACATGCAGGGACCCTCTTTCTTAATTTCATCCAACAAGATTTCTAAAAATATCTTTACATTTTCGAACCCCCACATCTTAAAGTCGTCAACATCGTTAGCCATTCTAGCCTAATACAAGTGCAACAAATGTACATTTACAGTTAGTTGGAAAGTTAGCAAGTTCAATTCAGTTATACACCTTAAACCAATTACAACACAATTAAAAAAATACGAAATTAACAGCACAGCAAAGTTGCAGGTGTTGACCAGTCCACATACCACTGACTTAATGAGCAAGTGAATTGTAGTATATGAACAACTTAATTTAAAAAAACTGGTGCAGTGAGTTCCACATAGCATTGTGTTCGGCAGTAAGTGAAATGAAGTATATGCATAAGGAAAGGGAATAAATCTGTGGCAGTCCAGTGTCCATAAACAAAAAATGAAAACTTAAATTAATAAGCCATTATTACCAAAATCCACAATTGCTAAGCATCACTATACGAGCCATTAGCAATATTTAATATGAGCTTCGACATGCAAAAGTTTACCGGATAAGGACAATCGTTTTCAGCAGTGGAGGAATTGACTGATGGTTGAGGAGATCTCTTTCTCTTATTTTTTGGTGCATTGAACAATGACCAAGGAGTACGTAGTTGGCCTGAAACATTGCAGAGAAATAGTTTAAATAGGAAACAAAACAAAAGAAAACAGCCTTTTGCCATTATTACCAACAATGAACATGTCAACTTGTATATGACTTTATGTATATAATGTAACATTTTGTTTGACAAATAGTTTTCTGCAGCCAACTACACAAACCTGTCGACCTTCATTGGATTGTCATTGCTCATTATCTTTTCCAATTAAGTTTTTTGTTTGCTTTTATTTTTGTTGACCATTCTACATTTTTTTCTTTAAATAAAGTAAGTAAAAATATTTATGCATAATGTCATATACAAACTCCACAGGTAGATAAACTCCACAAGTAAGTACAAATATTTATGCATAAGGAGCTGAAAACTTAATTAAATGTTGATTTGGAGAAAGAAATAATGGTCAAGCCAAAGTTTAAGAGAGTCATGGCATATGCACTATCTCCTCAATATGTGGTTCTGTTTTGTAGAAAAGAAGGTATTATTTGCAGAAATATGCATGCAAAATTAGCTTCTTATATTGAATAAAGTTTAGATCAACATTATGACAAACAACTCAGTAAAATTTGTGAAGTATGGTGTCAGACAAGTAAATGACAACCTTTCAAAGAAGTAAGTAAATGCAAAAATGTGAAAGTTAAATTAGTTAATATTTAATAATACTTCCTTTACCCCTTTTGACTACCCTTATCATGTATAGTTATGTTACGCATATGGATTTCTTATTTTATCAAAAAGGGATTTCCATGATCATTATTTAAAAAAATAAAAAAAAAGGACTTTTAAAATCATGTGGGCTTGAAGAAGCAATTGACCATAAAGACTTTACCTTCAACTCAGCAAGTATTTCAGGGTACACAAACTAGAGGCACATATAAGAAAACAAATCCAAACTTCTGCTGATATCGACTATTCCAATCAGATAGTTTCGGCATGGACAAGGTGAATCATGTTTCGACGAATGCAGGGAATGATGGTTTCAGAAATAGACAATCATTTCAAACTTCTATCCAATCCAAATATTCCAAGTTATGTACCCACAAAGACAAAAAGGCCTTCAAATTAGATGAGGATTTTTATGCATGCGCACATGTCATAGGAATAAAGATAAACATCTAGTCTGCATCATATTTGATTAAGGGGGTGTTTGAAATGTGCTAAAAGGTAACTACACAAAAAGTTGCATTATACTTCAAATAACAATTAGTTGGACATAGTTTCAAATATATTTCGACCACTCCAGTTACCACAAGTACTGCAAATTTAGACGAAGTTTTTTGCACCAAGTAAATTAACATAACTGGTAAAATTGTTTGCCATGGAGAAACAATCCAACAATGCTCAGCTTGAGAAAAAAACTAGACAGTGCTGCTAAAATTTTTTGAAAATTTACTGATTGGGAAATTTCACCACAATCTAACAAACCCGAAGGCAGTGACAAAAAGATAAGCCATGGGAACTTTGTAAACCAAAATCAGTCAACAGATTGTTCAAAACTCATGTACAAAATGAAATTTCAAAAAAAAAAAATAAATTATTCGTTCAACACAAACTGTACCTCTTGCTTGCCTGGTTTTAGTGGCCCTCAAATCCCACCGTCCACAACGAAGACCTGAGCACGACCTCTCCATTTTTGCAGCGAATGATGAAGTTATGCTTCGTCTTGATGGGGTTTGAAGCTGGTTGGTTTGCATTTTATAGAGCCCACAACAAAAAAATGATGGACATTGATGTTACAAGTCCAGATTATGTGAAGATTTAACTCAGTTTGACTAAGACAAAAGCTAGGGCAAATTTGGAGAAATCTGTGACGAAGACAAGTTGTGGCTATTCAAAGAGGACCCGTACAAGCAGATGCCCCTTATTGCCTCAAGCTTGTGCGACACAGAGATGAAGGAGGTGAGAGACAGCATCACTGCATCTATGGCGCAAGATTTCTGAAATCTTCAACAATGTACTGATGGAGGTGAGACAAGTGGGTCTCTTCAAAGGCACTTGGGCGAGTACAAATCATGGCCTACAGGTGTGAATCGTCTTCCTTGACACAGCCGAGAGAGAGCCATTGGACTGGCTGTAAAGGATTTTTTTGTATTAGAGAGATGGAGGTCAGAAAGGTTCTTTTGAAAGAGAGAAGTGAATGACAGAAGATGCTTATAACTTGTGTTGGGAACCATCTCAATTTTTTCTTTGAGATGAGTCTTCAGAGAATATTTTAGAAATTTTTTTGCCAAACACGTTTTTGTACTTTTTTCTCTCAAAATTTGATTTTGAAACACAAACCAAACAAGCCCTCAATATTTTTGTAGGTCTGCAAAAAGTACTAGAAGTTGGCATTCTTCGCTTGAGCGAAGCTTTTTGCGCTTAAGCTCTGGTCTTCTATCTATAAAACTTATGGGAGTTGGTATTATTCGCTCGAGCAACGCTTCTTGTGCTCGAGTGGTGCAACTTATTGTGTCTGGTCACTCGAGCGACACTTCTTGCGCTCGAGCGACCTGCGCATATATCAGTTCATAAAGTCGCTTTTCTGAGTCACTCTTTTACTTCTCTCTCTCTCTCTCTCAAAATATTTCAACACCCTATTTTTTCTCACTTTGTCTCTCTAAAACCCATATATTTCCATCGAACACACCTAGATCCAACGATCTTTTCACTCATGTCCCTTTGTTAAAAAGATAAAGCTCGACGAGGGCTTCGTTCTAATCGGAGCAAAGTTAGTTTTCGACGTCTTTGAGTTTCCCACAGCCCTCTCTCGTGTTCTAGCTTAAGGTAGGGATTACTCCACACTTCCTTTGATTTTTAACTTAGCTATTTGTGTTTTGAAACAATATTGTGAGTTGGGGGAACTTTTGAACAAATCTAGGGTTTTTGGTCAAAACTCAAAAGAGGAGTTTTCTACTGGTTTCATGAAAATGGTTGAGGGGATTAGAAATGAGGTTGAGTTGTGATAAAATAGTTAATTTCGATATGTGGAATTGATTTTGGAAGAAAATGGGGATTTGCCCTAATTTTGTCAAATGTTGATTTTATATAAATTATGGAATTGGTGTGGGAAATATGAAATTGGATTGGTTTTGATGAGGATGGTGGAGTTGGGTATGTATTACCACTCATATCTTGGAAATTGGAAAGTCTATCTTCATAGAAATTAATTATCTGTTTAAAGATATCTGTCTTGGGTTATCGGTGGAAGATAGCTATGATTGTTGTAGAAATTACATGAGAATTAGAGGAATTGAAACTATTTTCTCATTTATTTCATTTAGTATTGTTGCATATTCAACACATTTGAAAATGTTATTGTTTTGAGAAAAATGGGTGAATACTTTGGTGAATCTGAGTGAGAGTGTAGTTGTGATATTAAGTTGTTCTGTGTATCCTTGATGAAAGACCAGAAACCCGTGCAGATATGTGTTGAGCCTTACGGTTAATACCGGTAAAAATGACAAATTGGTAATACTTGTATAGTCTACTAGCAGATACGTCCTAGAGATTCACGGTGTTGTATTCACGCCCTGTTTTCTATTGTAACGAAAATGGTATCAATTGAGAGGTAAACGTGGCATTACACAGTTTTAAAAGAAGAAAATGAAAATATTTTGGCATGTGCATTGCATATGCATCAACCTTATATCTTTGTTAAGATTCATAAACTATGTTGTAGTATCTCTACTGGGTTTTGGTTCACGTTATAGCGATCCTAGTTTTCCTCGTTGTAGACCGCCCGAACGTCCCGGCTCCGCGTGCAAGGGTGAGAAATTCGTTTTGTTCTTAGCTACTACAGTTCGGACTCAATGTCACGGTTCTGAATCTAATCTCGCAAAGTGCAATGCAAGATTGATAAATCACCAAAGTGTTTAAATCCGGCAAATCGTTTTGAAAAATCAATTTTAATAAAGAAGTGCCAAACATGGACAACTTTGCCAGATACAGAGTCATCACCTAAATTTTTTATTTCGGGAAATTTAGGAAACCCTGACTCGTGCCTAAGGCCACGTGTCCGTCATCTCCAAAGTTGCCTCGGCTCGGGAACTTGGGTACGAGAGGGGAAGGTCCTGAAATGAGCACCCCCGCTCCCCCAATCAAAGATCGGATTTTACTAACATGATATGTTGTTTTTGAAAACATATGTGTTCTTATTCCGGTTATTAATCTAACTTACTACGTGATGCGCATAGTATACAAGTATAGACTAAGGGCTAGTTTGGCATGTACTAAATAAGCCAAAAAGTCAAAAAGTCACTATCTTATTTAAGTCACATCATCTTATTTAAATCACATCACCTCTCTAACACATCACATCAAACCCAACCCAAACCCAACCCAAACCCACCAATAAGTCAAAAAGTGCACTTTTTTAGGACATCCCAAACCAACCCTAAATCACTCAAGTTGGAACAAAACATTTCATGTTTGTTTGTTTGAAAATGATTTGAAGATGCTACTCACAAGTAGGCTAAATCGTGGATTTGTCACCCTCAAGTGGGCTTAGAAAACATGATTTTGCCACTCTCAAGTGGGCTTAAAACTCGCATTTTGATAAATTGTTCCAATTCAAGCAATCCAACCTTCATCTACAAGCATTCAAGCAGTTAGCCTCATCGCAAGCTTGCTATCATGGCAGTCACTCACATACATGCAAGGATGCTAAAGCATAAACACTCACAGTGTACTCCGAGCCAAAATAGAGAACCAGTTAGAAATTATGCATGACCCTAGTTCATGTTAAGATGGCTAATGCAACACATGCAAATATGTAGCTAAAATAAGCTCGGCTATTCTAAGATGTCATGTGAAATGCAACTTGATAACATGCTGTTGAACACGTAGTCAAGTAAGTATCGAAATACTATGCAGTTAGTATGATGCGCCGAGCCTGGTGCATGCAAAACAAATGAATGAATGTAAACATGCAAGCATAAGGATGCTAATTGAAATATGCCCTAAAACTAACTATCATAAGCGGTTAAGTAAAAGGGAGAAAGAAATGGAGGTTGGAAGACATGCACACACGCACGCACGCACCCTTATTACAAAATTCGCCCTCTTCGACAGAGGGTCCGAATAAATAAGCTAGCTACACTAAACTAAGCTAATTATTACAAATCAACTAATTAACTATTCTAGCTAAGTAGAATATTACAAAACAAACTGAATGATTAATTACAACACAAGTATTAATTAGCTACAACTAACTAATAAAGCGATAAAGAAAGCATAAACACTCACAGTGTACTCCGAGCCAAAACAGAAGCTAGTTAGTAATGGATGCATGATCCTAACTATGTCAACAATGCCTAATGCAACACATGCAAAATGCAACTAAAATAGGCTCGGCTATCTAGAATGGCATATGAAGGCAACACTTGATAACATGTTGTTAAACACGTATTCAAGTAAATGTATTGAAATACAATGCAGTTTGAATAATGCGCCGAGCCCGGTGCATGCAAGACAAATGAATGATGCACACATGTAAGCATAAGGATGCTAATCAAAACGTGCCCTAAACTAACCATCGAAAGCAGTTAAGTAAAACGGAGAAGAAATGGGGGTTGGAAGACATGCACACACGCACGCACGCACCCTTATTACAACAATATGCCCTCTCGCAGGAGGGTCCAAATAAATCAACTAACTAGCTACGCTAAGCTAATTAATTACAAACCGAATTGAAACTAGCTATACTAAGCTAATTAGAATATTACAAAGATGAAATAAATTAGCTAAATACATTAACTAATTAATTACAAAATCTGCAAATTAACTAGCTAAACAAAGCAGTTAAAATGGCCACAAGGGGAGGGAGATATGCATGCTCGATTGCCTCTCTCGGAAATCCATTGCCAAGCCACCAATTGCCTCTATTTGAACTCTTTTGGACTTCTGAAAATTGTGCGAACTTCCAGGTTGCTTTTGATCCACCTTAGGAACATGCTGAGGGATGATTGGCCAAAAGGGATGGCCATCGGCCAAAGATGATGGCCATCGGCCATTTCTGATAGCCGCTGAAAATTGTGCCAATCTCCAAAACACTTCTGATCCACCTCATGGGCATGCTGAGAGGTCATCGGCCAAGAGGTATGGCCATCGGCCGAAGGATAATCGTCATCGACCAATTTTGAGGCTATCGGCCAATTATTAATAGTCGATCGGCACACTAGATAGCCAATCGGCCACTTCTTCCTGCAAACTTCTCATTTTGCTACAACAGAGCACAAAACAGAGGCATGGCAATGTATTTCCAAGAAAATATGTGTGCAACCACACTCCTTATCATGTCTAAGGCTCAAAGGAATGTAGTGCTCGGCTCTCGAGCCATCAATCACGAATCTCAATGCATGATGGCCAAAGAGGCCGAGTTGCACAAATCAATGTCAAATGAATGCACGAATAACACATAAATGCCTTAACCTTTATCACGCTTGATCAAGAGGGTCGGCGACCGAGGAATGAGGCACGTTTCATCATTTCAAGTATGAAACGTCCCTCGTTTCCTATGTTTGGACTAACACCCTATCCAAACACAATGCAACACAAGTATGCCAAATACAATGCAATGCATGCAATCAAACAACAATGCAAACAACAAGCATGCAAATAACATGCAATGCAATATGATCAACCTAGCAATGCTAATGGCATGCAAACACAATGCAATGCAACATAAGCAACTTATCAAAGCTAATGGTATGCAAACTCTATTGAATACAACCTAAGCATGCAAACAACAATGCCATGCAACAACATACAAATAAGATGCAATGTAACAACATGCTCAATGGACTTAAACCGGATATGGACAGACCTCAATTATGTCCAAAACAATGGCCAAAATGCTATGAAATGCTAGCATGAAATCAAGAAAATGCATGCACATGCATTGACTCACCAATTAGGCATAAGTGCACAACTCTCAAAAATGCTCTCAAGGAGTGACAAATGTGGAAGTGTGATAACACTATAAGCATTGAAATATCATGTGAAATGATGTCAAATCATTCAAACAACACAAGTATGGCATGCAAGAGCCCTTAAACATGAAAGTTAGTGAATGAGACTACACAAGAGGCATGAAATGCATGACACAAATGGATGAATCAGCCACAAACAGAGCTTAATTAGGTCAAAACAAAGACCAAAACATGCTGAGATGGCAGCTCAAAGGTCTAGGCATGCATGCATACAAGCTAGGCCACAAACAAGGCAATAATGTAATGGTATGCAAACTCTATTGAATACAACCTAAGCATGCAAACAACAATGCCATGCAACAACATGCAAAAAAGATATAATGTAACAACATGCTCGATGGACTTAAACCGGATATGGACAGACCTCAATTATGTCCAAAACAATGGCCAAAATGCTATGAAATGCTAGCATGAAATCAAGAAAATGCATGCACATGCATTGACTCACCAATTAGGCATAAGTGCACAACTCTCAAAAATGCTCTCAAGGAGTGACAAATGTGGAAGTGTGATAACACTATAAGCATTGAAATATCATGTGAAATGATGTCAAATCATTCAAACAACACAAGTATGGCATGCAAGAGCCCTTAAACATGAAAGTTAGTGAATGTGACTACACAAGAGGCATGAAATGCATGACACAAATGGATGAATCAGCCACAAACAGAGCTTAATTAGGTCAAAACAAAGACTAAAACATGCTGAGATGGCAGCTCAAAGGTCTAGGCATGCATGCATACAAGCTAGGCCACAAACAAGGCAATAATGGACCAACCCTTAAAGGCACTCAAAGGGTGAAAGAAGTGGGAGCATGGCAGTGCTATATGCTCTGAAATAACATGGTGAATGATGCCAAATCATATACATGTCACAAATGAAGCATGCTAGGAGGTTTAAAGCTTGAAACTAGCATAGACACTTGCACTATAGCTATGCAATACACGAAGCATATGGCCAATGCAACCCAAAACAGTCCTAGAGCATGTCAAAATGATGCTAAAACATGCATGGAACAAAGCCAAAACAAGCTAGCATGAAGGGCCAAAACATGGAGCATACAAGGGCAATAGGGACGATTACACTACACCTACCAAGACCAAGCATGAGATGACTTTACCAATAAAAATTAGAGTTATGGCATGTCAAATTAACACCAAAAATGGGCTAATACCAAGTCAATACATGCTAGAATAACAAGCTCACTCATTAGGCATGCAAGACTAGTAAAGAGGACTTACACTACAAGTGTAAAAAGCAAATGAGGAATACTCTAACCAACCAAAAACAGAGTTATATCATGGAGAAATAAGACCCAAAGCACACTGAAATGGTGGTCCAAAAGCCTAGGCAAGATGGCATATGCATGGGCTCTTTTTTAAGGCATAAAGTATGAACCCTTCAAAGCATTGAAAGAGTGAAAGATGTGGGTGTATGGAAATGAAACATGCTCCAAAATCACATAATCAGTGATGCCAAATCGTGCAAATGGTCCAAGTAATGCATGCTAGATGCTTGGAAACTCAAAGCTAGTGAGCTCGAATGCACTATGGCTATACAAAGCATAGCATGCATGACCAAAACAACATAAATCAGACCTTAAGCATGCTAAAACATGGCCAAAAGCTTCTTGGAGTTAAGCCAAAATCACACTAGAATGATGGTCTAAAGCATGATGCATATTGAGCATGTGTGGGCTAGTTCTGCAAGGTTTACACTACAAGTATATAAAACATGTAAGAGGTGACCAAACCAGCCTAAAATAGAGTTATGGCAGGTCACCAAAGTTCACAACAATGAGACCTAAACAAAGCCACAAAGAAGTTAAAAACACATGCTCATTTTGGTTGGCCATCAACCAAATTGCTAACAAGACAAGAGGAGGGGACCACCCCCCAACCTTTTGAGCCTCAAAACAGTTTTTTTTTCCACTAAAGAAATTCCTCTGGAAAAAAGGCCCAAAAATTTGGATTTGAAGGTGGTGAGAAGTTGCACAAAAGGCCTCACAAGCCAAGGAACAAAAAGGGAGAACAAACCCCTAGCCAAACAAGGCACCAACCAACACTTTTAGGACTGAAAAATAGAGGAAAAATAGAGATTTTTGTAGTTCAACACCACCTCAAAAACAGCCCCAAAGTAGTTGAAAACTTATGGCAAAGCTAGTATGCAAAACAAGCTAAAAGAGGTGAGTGATTACCTTTAGAGCACAACAGCAAAATGGCCTCTTTCTTGGCTCAAATGACCTTCCATCAGCCCAGAAATAAGCTCCAAGAGACCTCAGCCCATAGATATGCAACTTTGATGAAGGATGTCTAGGCCAACTAGGAGTATTTCTCTACTTCTATGCACTTCTATGCACAAAAGAGCAAGATTGAGAGGCTCTAGAGAGAGAGAGGCAGAGATTAAGCTCTGAACATTGTAGTGAGAGAGGGAGTTTTAGTGAGAGAAGCTCTCAAACTTTCTTAAGAAGTTCCAGCTCTTTGAAAATGAGATATAAGGTTCTCATATATAGCAAAAATATCAAGCTTGGTCGAAATATCTGAGCTAGGGACAGCTGGAGATGAAATATCTTCAAAAAATCTGAGTTTGGGTCACTCTTGGCCAATCGGCCATCTTTGGTGCCGATCTGCTACTTATGATGGCCGATTTGCTATTGTTTTTGGCCGATTGGCCACAAAAATCTGCTTTGCAAGTCCAACTTCAAATGGGCATAACTCTTTCATATGAACTCCTTTTGAGGTCATTCTTGTATCCAAATTGAAGCCCCGAAAGTAAGCTTTCCAATGATGCAGGATATGGGCTTCAGTCTTTTTGACTAAGGGGTTCATATTCCTTCTTTCCCCCACAATTCAGAGTAATGTAAGCTTGAACTTTTTGTTATGCAGAGTGACTGTAGCTTTTGGTTTTTTATTTGGTAGAAAAAAGCTTGGCAAATTAAAAAATACTGCAACTCTCTACTTGTCATATATTTGTTTCTTTTATTAAACTAGTTAATTTTGTTCTCTATTCCAAATGTGTCTAATTTAATGTTTTTGATGAATTATTGGTTTTGTTGGTGTGATTTTGGTATTAGTATTCCGATTATATAGGGGTATGTGCTTCGTCTGTCATGCAGGCTTCTAACAAGAGTCTTCTTGCAGATTATTACTATATGCACTGCTCTTGATTTTAGAAAAAAAAATCAATCTATTAGTTAGGATAGGAATTTTTACTTGTTGCAAGGTTTTAGATTTAAAGAAATCAATCAATTAGCATTTAGATTAATAAAGATAAAAATTAAAGATTTATTTTGTTATATATATCAAAACTTTTGCTAGTGTATGTTTTTACTGGTTTTAAATTAAAATCCTAAGTTCGTCTATAGATATATGTATATTATAATAATATGTTTTTCTCACGATGGGGCATAGTTTGCAAATTAATGGTTGGTAGTGGATAATATGTTCTATCACTAATCCATTGTTTGCTACAAAACAGTATGTTTTAATTTAAGAGTTTGTGTCTAATTGTTTAATGTAATTTTTATTTATAATTTATTAAGTAAAAATAACTTAAATAAGTTTTAAAAAAAATGATTAGCTTAAAGCTAGAGAAATGGTGGTTTAATTTTTATTTTTTAATTATTAGTTTTTAACTTATAATATATTACACCAAACATGACTTATATGAGTTAGTATGAAAAATATGATAAAAAGAAGGTAATTCTTTTGGGTGTATTGTAACCTAAAAAAGAAATGAGGATTATAACATTATTCATCTTGTTTGTTTTTAGAAAATTGAGTTCGATTTTTAGAAAATTGAATTTTTTATTTTTTATTTTTCATGTTTTTTGTTTTTAGTAATTTTTTTAATATATTAAGAATTTTACTTTTTGGATGTATTTAATCTATATATATTTAAAAAATGTAATATTTATAAAAAAAAAAATTATCAAATACAAAAAATATATATAAAAAATTAGTACATTTTTGTATTTTTTTTATTTAGTTATTGAATCTTTTAAATACTTGTTCCTAAGTATTTTACTTTTTAAATGGATTTAAGTGATGTGTATTTAGAAAGTAAAAAATTTACTTAAAATATTAATAAAATTCACTAAAAATAAATAAACAAAAAAAAATAATTAATTTTTAAAAAATCAATCAAAATCAGCTTATATTAAACATATTTCGCTTGGAACATTCTAATTAAATTACAAAGACCAAACTTTCACATTTATACCAAAAAATAGCATTTTTATTTTCAAATGCTTCTGTTGTAGTTGTTGGCTTCTTTTTTTTTGTTTTTTTGTTTTCATTCATTCATTTGGATATGGTTTAAATTGGGACGATGGATAGAGTTTTTAGTGCTGTTACTGGCCAATAAAAGATCATAAATGAGATTAGTCTTCCAAAGGTAGTTAGCCAAATGAGAAGGAAAGAATGAGATAAAATGGTAGGGCTGAGCAAGGAATTCGTGAAATCCGTAATCCGATCCAGTTCAGTCCAATCCAGTAGGTTTGGATTGTTTTTTTGAATTCGTGGTTCGGTTCCGGATTGAAAAATTAAAAATTCGTAGTTCACGGCACTACAAGAAAATACACTTTTGGCGACTAAATTTTTAGTCGCCAAAAGTCCTTTTTTAGTCGCCAAATGTCGAATTTTCACTTTCCCCGACTAAATATTTTAGTCGCCGATTTTGTCGCCAATACGTGGTCGCGCATACCTTTGGCGACTAAAAAACTGTTAGTCGCCAATAGACAGGTCTTCAGCGACTAAATAATTTGTCGCCAATAGTCAATTCCAGGTAGGATAGATGTAGTATTTGACCTTTGAGCAAAAACGCATGTAACTTTTTATTGAAAAAAATATTATAAAAATTTAAATTTTGATTTATACCAGTAAAAAAAATGAATAATATTACTAATCAGACATTGTACGAGCACGAAATAATTCTTCTCGTATGATCCTGTTAATCAAGTTTGCGCTCCTCTAAATAATGTTGCTTAGCCACCTGAAAACACAAACGTGAGCTAACCGGCGGATGTGTGCCGGAAACCCCTCCGATGCCTAAGTCAGCAACTAGACAATAAACAATAAGCTCTGTGTATTCTAGAGTAAGAATTGGGATACCTGTACAAATGTCTGGTCATGAGCTTTTATAGACTTTACTTTGGTACAATCCTAGTAGGATTCCAACTTTCCCTATGAGAGTCCTCCTAGGAATCACACACCCTACTCACTACCAACCAAGTGAGATGGTTTTGCACAATCCTAGTAGGACTCTATTCTCCTTAGCAGAGTCTTTCTAGGAGTTATACTCCTACTCACTACCGACCAAGTGAGATGGTTTGCACAATCCTAGTAGGACTCTAACTCTCCTTAGCAAAGTCCTACTAGGAGTCTCATCACTGCAAGCCAAGTGAGATGGCTAAACCCTTTACCTCGGTTTATACATTTCTGACCGAACTGCCTTATCTCGGTCCTCTGCTATTCAGATCGTACGATCGAAAGCCGATCTGTCGAATGCCACCCTACCGAGCTATACACATCTCGGCCCTCGCTATTGATGTTACCTCGGTTTTGTTTGTTTAGACCAAGGTAACTGCAGCAGTCTCCGACTGAACTAACACGGACGAGGTCCAACTTGCGAAGCCCAAACACCTCGGCCCATAGTTCGGCCTAAATCCGAAATATGAGATGTCTTCTTAGCGTAAGACCGAGCTATACCAGCCTTTATCTCGGCCCATTGCGCGGCCCAACTTCCAAAGAAGACTTTTCCTAGCTCGGCCCAATTTGTTTACAAATTACCCTCTCAATTGCCCCTTAATTCCATCTGCGTAGCATGATTGGGATTATTTTTCCTCCAGCCGAGCTAAGAACGCCCTACTCTGCCGAGCTAAAAAGTTTGTTCGGCCCCCAATAAGCCTTGTCAGTTGCTCAACATGTTCTTCCACGACGTCATTCCTAGGATACATGGCGTGCCCCCAATATCTTTGTTCTCCTGTTACCACCGTCATGCCAAAAATTTGAATAGCCCTGCTTTTTTGCCTTCAACGTATATATCCTTTGAGTTTGCAATCGTATGGCCAGTCATTCTTTCTGTGTCTCGTTGAGTAGACTAACTCGGTTTATACTAACCCTGCCAACCTGCTTTGGCCGAGATAACCATCTTGGTCCAGGAATTCAAAAATTTGTTGGTCAAATCTGCCAACTTGCTTTGGCCGAGGTAACCATCATCCCGCCAAAAGAGTTCAAAAAATTTGTTGGTCATACCTGCCAACCTGCTTTAGCCGAGGTAACCATCATTCCAGCCAAAGAGTTCAAAAATTTGTTGGTCATACCTGCCAACCTGCTTTGGCCGAGGTAACCATCATCTCGGCCAAAGAGTTCAAAAAAATTTGTTGGTTAAACCTGCTAACTTCCTGCAGCCTAGATACTCATCTCGGCTTAGGAAAGCTAAATGTTGGTTATTCCTGCCAACCTTCTTCAGGGCGGATCCTTATCTCGGCTTGAAGAAGAGCTAAATGCTTGGCCATTCCTGCCAAACTTCTTGATTGCCCCCTAGTCGGGCAAAGACTTGTTGGTCAAACTTGCCAACTTCCTGCAGCCTAGATCCTTATCTCGGCTTAGGAGAAGTGTTGGTTTTTCCAGCCAACCTCTTCAGCCCAGATCCTAATCCGAGCTGAAGAGAGCTCAAAGTTGGTTATTCCGGCCAACTCTGAGCGAAGTGTTTGGTTTTTCCAGCGAAACGTCCTGCAGCCTGGATCCTTATCCTGGGCTTAGGAGGGGTGTTGGTTTTTCCAGCCAACCTCTAAGTTGGTTATTCCTGCCAACCTAGAGTAAAGTGTTTGGTTATTCCGACCAAACGTCCTGCAGCCTGGATCCTTATCCTGGGCTTAGGAGGGGTGTTGGTTTTTCCAGCCAACCTCTAGATTGGTTTCTCCCTGCCAACCTAGAGCGAAGTGTTTGGTTATTCCGACCAAACGTCCTGCAGCCTAGATCCTTATCCTAGGCTTAGGAGGGGTGTTGGTTTTTCCAGTCAACCTCTTCTGCTGCCCCCCAATCAGGCAAAGACTTTTCAGAAAGAGTTGGTCAAACCTGCCAACCTACTTTGCCCCTAGTTGGGCAAAGATTTTTGCGCGGTCGGTCCTACTTGTCAACCTTGTTATCTTTTGCCGAAGGCGTTTTGTCCGACATCGCTATTGTGCCAAACTTTGCCTTGGTGCGCGCCCCATCCTCCTCTACCCTGATACGTTGGTGCACTCTATCCATCAGGGCTTCCATAGTAAGGGGCAGCGTCATTGTCATTGAATCCCTCAACTCAGTTCACGATATTCTTCTTCAGTCAATTTTACACCATCAAATAGATACTGCTCGTCTTCTATATCATCTCTGAGCTCCTTCAGTTTCTTTAAATACTCTTTCCTTGAAACTTTCCTTATAGCTCCAATGTCATCTTCCTCCAAAGCATTAGATCTCTGGACAGCTTCTTCTTCATCCCTCTGTGTTAATTTTGGCTCAGCAAGCTTCTTTGTTGCTGCTGCATCCCGCTCTTTGGTCACGCAATTGTTCTTCCTCCGACTCAGAACCATCATCATCATCCTAAGAAGTCTGTCTTTTAACTTGTCTTTCTTCTTTACTGCTCTTCTGTCTTCGACTCCTTTTTTCTTCCCTTTGCCTTTTATCTGGCTCTTCATAGACTTTATGTCAGTCGCCATTCTTCTTATTACTTTGTCTTGCTCCCTTATGCGATCTTCGAGAACCTGTGGATCCATCTTCCGCCTCTGTCTATCAGGGCTTTGAGAGCGGTGTGGACTTGAGCCCTGTCTTTCTCTTGCTTCTCTCCGCGGATTCCTTCGCTGGGGATCTAATTCCGGCATGGGTGGGATAGAAGGTAAACCTTCGCGCCTCTCACCCCCTTCCGATGTTTGCCCATCAATAGCAGATTGTGGCAAGTTTTCATTGTGCGCTATTGCTTTCAACTAGAGAGGAAAACTTGATCAAGAGGTTTTGCTCTTTGTGAAATTCCCACAGACGGCGCCAATTGTACGAGCACAAAATAATTCTTCTTGTATGATCCTGTTAATCAAGTTTGCGCTCCTCTAAATAATGTTACTTAGCCACCTGAAAACACAAACATGAGCTAACCGGCGGGTGTGTGCCGGAAACCCCTCCAATGCCTAAGTCAGCAACTAGACAATAGACAATAAGCTCTGTGCATTCTAGAATAAGAATTGGGATACCTGTACAAATGTCTGGTCATGAGCTTTTATAGACTTTACTTTGGTACAATCCTAGTAGGATTCCAACTCTCCCTATGAGAGTCCTCCTAGGAATCACACACCCTACTCACTACCAACCAAGTGAGATGGTTTTGCACAATCCTAGTAGGACTCTATTCTCCTTAGCAGAGTCCTTCTAGGAGTCATACTCCTACTCACTACCGACCAAGTGAGATGGTTTGTACAATCCTAGTAGGACTCTAACTCTCCTTAGCAAAGTCCTACTAAGAGTCTCATCACTGCAAGCCAAGTGAGATGGCTAAACCCTTTACCTCGGTTTATACATTTCTAACCGAACTGCCTTATCTCGGTCCTCTGCTATTCAGACCGTACGATCGAAAGCCGATCTGTCGAATGCCACCCTACCGAGCTATACACAGCTCGGCCCTCGCTATTGATGTTACCTCGGTTTTGTTTGTTTAGACCGAGGTAACTGCAGCAGTCTCCGACCGAACTAACACGGACGAGGTCCAACTTGCGAAGCCCAAACACCTCGGCCCATAGTTCGGCCTAAATCCGAAATATGAGATGCCTTCTTGGCGTAAGACCGAGCTATACCAGCCCTTTTCTCAGCCCATTGCGCGGCCCAACTTCCAAAGAAGACTTTTCCTAGCTCGGCCCAATTTGTTTACAAATTACTCTCTCTGACATTATTTGTCAACTTAATTGAGAACAAAAATATAATTTGAAATATTTCTTTTGTGTGCATTAACTTAACAAAATATTAATTATTTTTATGTGTCTGTCAACTAAAGTTAACTATTTGAATATGTTATAATCACTGCTTTTTTTAGTATATCTAAAACATCTATGATGAGTTTGATATCAAAACCTTAATTAATATCATTATCATTAAATATGATTAAGTAACTTGTTATAAAATCATCTTTAATCTTATTGCGTAGTTTAATTTTGAAAAAATTATAATTGAAAATGTATATCTTTTTGAGTATAATGATAATCCGTTTTAATAAGCTGTATTAAATTTTATGAACTTATTTTAAGAATGTCATGTTGAAATAAACAATATTTTCATTTCCAGGCAATATTCCTATTTTTAGAAAATGAACAAACAAGAATGAATGCAAAATAAGATCCATAAGCAAATGAAAGTGTGATTTATATAAGAAGAAAAAAAAAACATAAATGACATATGAGCAATAAAACAAATAAAAAAATATAAAAAATTAAACATTAATATTTAAAATTTTTTTTCCAATATATAAAAAAATAAAAAAAATTCTAATCCCCTCACTATTTTTCTAATACTATCTCCACCTCCTCCATCTCAATCCCCTTTCCAACCTCCATCTATATCACCTCCTCCATCCTAATCTCCTCCTCAACTCTACAAATAAACATAACATAACCTTACCTCCATCCTCATCCCCTCCCATCTATTTAACTCCAAAACAAACGGGGCCTTAATTCTAACTAGCAGGCGTGTGCACAAAAAAAGAAAAAAAAATGGTCCAACCCTTATTTTTCAATAATGACTTGCAAGCTGCTTCATGGAACAAAATGAACACAGAAGATAGATACATGGATTGAAAAAATCTTATAGAATCCGCCGGTGGAATTCACTTTTAAAAAAAGACTTATCTATTCATATACATTTTCTATCCAATTTCTATGTGTTCACACCAGGACCTTTCTATACAATTTGTGTGATGGGTATGTATGTGTTCCTAACACCAGCACCTCAGAAAAGTCTTCATTGAAGTTGATAGTGTTGGGTGCAATGTAGCAAGTTTTCTCTCTCTCTCTCTGTGTCTCTCTCTCTCTCTAGTAAAATCGGGTATTCAAGATAGTTTATGCATATCTCGACTAAAGCAAGTTGACAAGTGGACAACTTGTATAAGGGACACAAGTCCCATTTTATAAACTTAAACTCCATTTCTTCAAAATCATTAATTTTTAATCAACGAAATTTCTTTTCAAATAATGATTGTTCATCATTTATAAATCTTTATAGAAGGGTACGGTGATATGACATTTATTTTGATTTTTAAAATTTCAAAATATCAAATTTTTACAATGTACATTTATTTTTGATAAAATTTATATTTATAGAATCAACACAATGATATTAATTTTTTATTTACAATTTTCTTAATTTCTAATCATAAATTAAAATTTTAAAGAAATAAAGCATCTCTTTCACACATAAACATACATAAACAAATTGAGAAATATCTCAATTACGGAACTAAGAAAATTGGAAAACATTTTATTTGACAAAATAATTGTATGGAACATTTTTTGTGCAAAACTGAGAAAGTTCACAGTTTTTTCCAGTTTTGAAATTGAAAATATTATCAGTTTTTGAAAAATTTGTCAATTTTTTCAATTTTTAAAATTGAGAGTTTATTCTAGTTAATTGAGAAATTTCTCAACTTTTTTTTCAGTTTTAAAATTGAGATTTTTCCAATTTAAAAACTAATAATATTTTTAGTTAATATTCAAAAAAACCAAGAAGTTAATACTGAAAAAAACTGAGAAACTGCTCAGTTTTATTGGATAGTTTTGCAAAGAAATTGTTAGTTTTGTATAGCTAAAAAAATAATATTTTATTCTTATAAAATTTTATATTCAATATTGGTCTTATTTGATAGATCTCATTGTGTAGGCTCCAAAAATATAATTTTTATTAAAAATAAATATGTATAATAAAAGTGATGAAGTTTTTAAGTTTTGAAATAACAAAATAAAAATAAATGCCACCTTTAGAATACCCACTTGAATAATAGAAATTATGTATTACTTTTGAGGCATGGTTATGTGGTTACCAAAATAATTGTGATTGGTGAAAATGGGTGCAACTCACAATTTTATATTGGGGCATAAGGCATAATGGTTGGTGATTGGTAGATAACATTGTAGTGCATTTGTAATACCTAATAATTTTTTATTATCACTCAATGAATTAACGCTTCTCAATTTCTTCCATCTTTTAACAAGGGTAAAATAGTCATATACATACATAAATATTTTGAAAATAAGACTTCATAGGTTAAAAATAATAAAGTAAGACTTAACAGAACACCAACTTTACCTATAGAATTTTTAGATAATTAATTCATTATTAATTATTTAAGTTTCGTGGAGATCCATGGTACAATAATTCTTTGATATAACAACCTTGGTTCAAATACTTGATCTCATCAAATAATTCCAGAATAATACTTGGACCCCAAAAAACTTATGACTGATTTTCCTCTCTCTCCTCTCTCACTTGGGGGGTGTGTGTGGGGTCCTGAGGGTCCTATGACAGAGTCCGGATTCTCGGCAGCCCTACCCGGCAGCCCCCAAAACGACGTCGTTTTGGGGGAAAATTTTCAAAAAAAAAAAAACGCAGAGGAAGAGAGGGAGGAAGGAGAGGAAAAAAAAAAAAAAACAAACTTTTTTTAACAAGCTTTTCTAGTTGAGCAATGAACACGAAAGAGGGGTCTCACTTCTCTCTGCCTTTGAGTTTTGTAACAATGATAGAGATCACTAATTTTGAAACTCTAAAAAGATTAATGACATGGTAATCAATAAAAAAAGAAAAAAAATACAACACCAAGACCAAAATATCAAATCATTCATGGTGGGCCTACTACCACATCATTAGTGATAGCACTAATTAGTGCTTCCACTCATTTTCCTTGAGTTTTGTGCGTGAAGTGATAGTGGAGAGGGAAAAGAATATTAAGGTAATATTTGCTTCTCTATATCAGCAGCTTGTTCATTATTATTTAATATTGCTTATTTATTTTTTTATGAGGAAAAATCAATGTTCATTTGTTAGATTAGCCTATGGAGAGTTAAATTTCCGCCATATCCTTGCAATTATTTATTGAAATTCTAAAAAGATTAATGACATGGTACTCAATAAAAAAAGAAAAAAAATACAACACCAAGACCAAAATATCAAATCATTCATGGTGAGGCCTACTGCCACATCATTAGTGATAGCACTAATTAGTGCTCCCACTCATTTTCCTTGAGTTTTGTGCGTGAAGTGATAGTGGAGAGGGAAAAGAATATTAAGGTAATATTTGCTTCTCTATATCAGCAGCTTGTTCATTATTATTTAATATTGCTTATTTATTTTTTTATGAGGAAAAATCAATGTTCATTTGTTAGATTAGCCTATGGAGAGTTAAATTTCCGCCATATCCTTGCAATTATTTAACTCTTTTCTTCCATTTAATTCCTAAGAATGTAATTCAAAACCTTCTCTTGAGAGAATGTAATCCGAAACCTTCTCTTAAGAAAAATTTAGTGGCCAAAGACCTTCAGTTTGTTATTTAATTAGAATTGATGTAATTTGTTAGGCATAGAAGAATAATGCTATAATGTGCACTTAGAGTTGATCATGAGTTGAGACGATAAAGATAATCACCTCGGACTTCTAAATTTTAACAAAATTTAGGGGCCAAGATTAGGAATTGTATCGTGTTAATACAGATTCATATCAAAATTATTTATAAAATATTTGATTTCAATCAATTGCATTTTCTTAATTTAAAAAAATTATAGCATATTATTAAACTTTTTAAATTGACTCTAAAATAGGTAACCAAAAAAAAAAGGGGCAAAATCTACTTTACTCTCTGGAGGTTTAGGCCATTTGCACTTTATCCCCTATTATTTGAAAATAACCATTTAGCCCTTGTGATTTTAGTTGTTTTGTAATTTACCTCCTTGTCATTATTTATTTCGTCTAAATTGACCAAAATTTGTCATACATACGCGGAAAGATGGAGTAAGACCTAGTCTGGGAAGACTAAATAAGTGTACTTTTTGACTTTTTATGAAATATGGGTTGAGTTTGGGTTGGATTTGAAGTGATGTGTTAGAGAGGTGATGTGACTTAAATGAGATGATGTGACTTAAATAGGATAGTGACTTTTTGACTTTTTGTCTTTTTGTCTTTTTTCAATCATGTCAAACTTGACCTAAGTATTGACAAAAATTAATTTAGAAGTTTAAATATTATGTTAAAAGATACATTTGTCCAAAATTTCATCTTCTCCACTGTCATCTTCTTTCTCAAAATCTAACCCTAACTCTAAAAACCCAAATCCTAACCCTAACCACCTTCTCCTACCCCTAGCCACCTCTGTATCATTACCCATTGCCACCAGTCACCTCCCCTACAACTTCAATACACCAGACTACAGAAGAAGCCAACAATGAAGCTCCACCACCATTACCTCCTCCCTTTTTCTCTCCACCGCCGCTGCCACCACCACCACCGCCGCCGCCGCTGCCACTTCACCACCAAATACAGCAGTAAAGTCGTCGTCAAAGCAGACAACGGCCACTCCTTCGCCGTCGAAGTCGACTTCCCCAACCTCCAAACCGACACCAGATGCTACACTCTCCCCCTCCGCAACCTCATCTGCAAATCACGAAAATCCTCTCCTCTTCCACCAGATATATATACATATATAAAGGGCAAATTACATATACACCCCTCCAGGTTTGGTTAAATTACAGATACCCCTGAGGTTTCGGAAATTACATCCCGCCCCCTGAGGTTTGTATTTTCATAACAATTTACCCCCTGAGGTTTATATTTCATAACAAATTACCCCCTAATTTATCTGCAAATCACGAAAATCCTCTCCTCTTCCACCAGATATATATACATATATAAAATATACTTATATTTATAATATATATTTTTTATTATATGATATTATACATTATATTTTTGTTGTAATGTAATATGAGATTAGATTAGAAATAGAGTTAAGAAATTAGAAAAATTATGTGATTAAATTAAATTAATGGTATAAAAGAAGAGACAGAATGAGAAAATAGAAAGGAA
Source organism: Camellia sinensis (assembly GCF_004153795.1). Taxonomy (NCBI): domain Eukaryota; kingdom Viridiplantae; phylum Streptophyta; class Magnoliopsida; order Ericales; family Theaceae; genus Camellia; species Camellia sinensis. Next base: position 3,312,422 of record NW_021025727.1, on the reverse strand, counting down.
AAAAAAAAAAAGTAAAAGCGTATTAAGGTCATTTTACATTTTTCGTGAACAAATCACAAGGGAATAAAGCGGATTTTGCCCAAAAAAATATGTATCTGAAATGAAAAAATTATTATCCTAAAATTCATATTTTATTTACTTTTTATTTAGTTAGATGGAGTTACATAAAAAATTTTAAAATATCATAGCACCTTTTAATAGACATAAAATTAAAATGTATAACTAATTATTTATATTATTGGATTCATGTTGAAAAATGATCAACATTAATCTGCTAATTTCGTGTATGGTTCGAGTAACCCTTAACCCCAACTAATTTTAACACTTATAGTATGGATAAATTACACTTTATTTCTTTTATGTTTGGTTATTTTCTCACTTTAGCCCTTGAAGGTTTTTTTTCCCTCCACTTTAGCCTATAATGCTTCAATTTTTTTCTCAATTTACTTTTAAAATTAATTTTTCTTCAAAATTAGATAGAAAATGCCATGTTGACTATCACATAACTTAATATATATATATATATTATTATATCAGAATTTGAATTTGTGTCAGAAGTATAAGTTATATAAAATATTCCTATGGCACGTGACTGTCAACTTGTCATTTGCTATCTAATTTGGGACACAAGATGAAGGGCTAAAGTGAGAAAATAAACTTGAAGGGTTAAAGTGAAAAAATAACCAAACATAAAGAGGGCAAAGTATAATTTACCTTTTATAGTATTTGTGGGCCAAAAAATAAGGCTTCCATTTAACTAAGTCAAATTCACAATCTAAGCTAAGAAGCCATTAAAAATTATGAATGCTTAATTAGTTTGCATCTAAAAATACGATATGAATAATATTTAATTAATAATTTGTTGTGGTGGTTCAAATTTTATTTGATATATTTAACTATAATATTCAATGTTAACAAGACAATATTTTTCCCCTATCTAAAACAAGACCATATTTTTATTTATTTGGAATGATTTATTCATGTATTGATCTATGTAACTAAATTTACTATATAATTATGGTGATCATATATGCAAGTAAATTTTGTGTGGATATTAACAAATAAAAAAAAATCATAAATAGTTATCATTTTGTCTAAACACTTTTTATTTTATTTATAATTATGTATAAAGGGTCAAATTTCAAGATTTCGCCTCGAGTCTTGAATAACTGAAGGCGAACCTTATGTGCACTTTAAAAGCGTACATCATAAGAAAAGTTATAAATATTTATAGTGTATTATCTCATTTTGTTGTAAAAGTTATCAATGATGAAGTCAATGTGTGCACCTTAACTCATTGCCCAATTTCAAGATTTCACCTGGAGTCACGAATAACATAGAGCCGACCTCGTGTGCATTTTAAAAGTGTATATCGTAAGAAAAGTAATGATTTTATTATGAAAATAATGAATATTTATAGTATGTTATGTCATTTTGTTGTAAAAATTATGGATGACGAAGTTAAGGTGTCCACCTTAAAGTTACGAATAACAAAGTTATGTCACTTTGTAAAAAAAAGTTAAATTTTTTGTGAGCTTAGGATTGTTTTCAGTCCTAATCAGACTAAACCGTACTATTAGACCTTCATGGGCCCACTACGAAGCTCAAATCGACAATCTGAACTGTTCAATGTATAGAAGTCGTCAAGTATTTCATCTCTTAAAAAATCATGTTGATCAGATATCCATTGCCACTTGATCAGTTCGCATTTCTATTAATGGTAAATATGATTTAAAAAAAAAAATTGTTGATAGAAATGTGATTTGATCAAGTAGTTATCGTTATTCGATTAATATGATTTTTTGTAGAGATGAAGTACTCGACGAGTTCTGCACATTAAATGGTTCAGATTATCAATATGGACCCAAAATGGGCCCTAGTTGAGCTGTCCAATTGGAGACAATCCAGTCCCTTTTTTGTGATAAGCAAAAATTATAACCTTCAGATCAGTGACATGTTTTATTATTATTATTATTATTATTATTATTATTGCTGCATGCAAGTTGAAGGTACCCAAGGGCGGAGGCACAGTAGGGCTAGGGGGTTACGTGTCCCCCCTTAGTTTTGAAAACTTTTTTTTTTTGTTATTATCATGTATAAAATGTATTCTTTTTTTTTCTTAACATGTTCTTTGGTGAAGGGTTTATTGTATTGTTCATAACAAATAGTTATTTGACACTTTGGGAATATTATGTAGTATTGTTTATGTAGTAGTTTAAATCAATAGTGTAGCGAAAAATATTATAGATTGGATATAATGAACTTATTATTTTCAAGTAGTTGACATATCACTTAGTGTGATTTGTGATTTTCTATGCTTTGAGCATCACGTAGGCAATGCCATATGGTACTCTAAAACTGTTTAATAATTTTCATTCAAAACACATCATTTATAAGCAATGTCATCTCTTTAATATTTTTTTGTCAAATAAAAATTAAATAGATTTTATAATAATTTGTGCTATAAATGATGTTTTTTATTTTTTAAAATTAGGAATTTTGATCCATAATTTTTTGTGCTAAAATTGCAAACTTACATCATCATCCCACACCGAGCTATTCCACACTATTATAGAATTTTGATTTATTCTTATTAATAATGAATATATAATTTTTTATGTTTAAATTTATCTCATAAAATTATTATTATCTTAATGTTGCTCATTATTTTCTTTTAAAATAAAAAATTATAATTAATAAGTACCCCCTTCTAACTTAATTATTAACAATTTTATTTTACTTTATTGTTTTTGATTAGTGTTGGAGTAAGAGGAAAAAAAAATGGAGAATACAGAACATCATTGCATTCCAATAGAAGAATTAGATAGTGACAATGAATCATCAATTCGATCTACTAATGAAACAGAGGAATCCATTGATGATGCATCTGTTGCTCTCATGCAAAAGCGCTTGAAAGATTTTGGTGGAAGCATAATCCAAATCTCGGAAACTAGGAGCTCTGTTTGCATATTCAGAGCCCCTCAAAGCTTCAGAGAAATCAGTGGCAAGGCTGCTATTGACCCAGAAATGGTGTCAATAGGCCCTTATCACCATGGCAAAGATCAGGTCCAAAGATTTGAAAGTTACAAATGCCAGTATCCTTGTTCCCTGCTTTCTCGAACGGAGGCAATGGGGGTCGATTTACGCCAGTTAATGAAGGCCATGAAAGGATTAGAGAGCGAGACAAGAAGTTGTTACTCAGAGCCCATTCCAATGTCAAGCAAAGATTTCATTGATATGATGGTACTTGATGGTTGCTTTATTGTTGAGCTCTTACATCAAGTTTGCGGGAGTCAAGGTTATGAAAATGCCAACATCCCAATCTTCATGAGAGACCTCCTTAAGCTTGAAAACCAACTTCCTTTATTCGTTCTTCAGAAGCTATATGATTTCTCCATTGGCAATGGTGACCAAGACCCCCATAGAAAATTTGTTTCAGATGAGAACCGCACCATTATTACTTTGCCTGCTTTAAAATTCTTTGGTCTTGCCCTACCAATGTCTCTTAGTTCACTCAAAAGACTCAAAACAGAAAAATATTTGAAAGGCGATCACTTGTTTCACGAAACCTTCCAACCCTCAAGATATTTTGAAGCAATGTCGGGATCTATTTACTCTCCTTCCACATCACATGGATCACAAGAATATAGTAGCCCATTGTGTAATCGGTCAATGCCATGTGTGACACAACTTCGACTTGCTGGGATCAAGTTCAGCCCAGCCAAAAGCACTACTGATAGCTTCTTGGAGATAAATTTCGACCAAGGGGTGCTAGAAATCCAACCTATAACCATCAATGATTTCACCAGTACCGCCTTCATCAATTGTGCTGCCTTAGAACAATGCCTCCAACATACCCATACATGCTTTTCTGCATATATTGCCTTCATGAGTTGTCTTATCAACTCAGCTAGAGACGTTACATTCCTTTGTGATGATGGAATTATCGCCAATTTCTCCTACAATGATCTACGTGTTGCTCATCTTTTCAAAAAATTGGGAGAAAATGTTGAGTTCAATATTAGAGATCTTTACCTCTCTAAGCAATTCAGAGATGTGGAGGCCTACTATAGAAGCCACTGGGCATCTTTGAGGCGTAAATATTTAGCAATCCGTGGAGATCTATCTCAGTTGTCACAGCCTCTATTCTACTGTTGCTGGCGGGGATACAAGCAATTATGAACATTTTGAGCTACAAGGTCCATCATAGTTAATGTTTATGAACCATCAAACTCGGTTAAATTTAACTGTGTCAAAGTTGAATGTTTACCTCAGCCAATACCTTTTTATGCACAATGAGCTAGGCCATGCAATTTATGCATTTGCTTAGAAGAGAGAAGCTCCATGATGCTTTTCGTTTATTTTTCTGTGTAGTTCTGTGTTTGTTTTAGCAAATTGCAATAAATAGTCACTATGTATTCGTTCCTTTTTTTTTATAATTTTTATTTTTTATTTTTGCTATCTCTGTTCTAGAGTTTGCATGTAGTTACATCTTCGTAGCTCGTTGTAATAAGTATGGTACCTACACGGCAAGAAATTCGGCTTTTAGCAACATTTAAAAAATGCCATTATTGGTGCCCAAAACGCCGCTAATTCTTTTTGTGACGCTTAGAATCAAACGCTAAAGATGCGACAGCCACAGTAGCATTGTGGGGCTTTAGAAACGTTGTTAAATTATTATAGGTATTTAAAAAGCGTAATGTGACGCTTTAAAAAATGCTGCTAAATGTGGTACATAATGGTAAAGTGTTGTCACAATAACTTTTAGCGACGTTTCAAAAACATCGTTATAGCTTCTTTTTTTATTTTTTTATTTTTTTAAAAAAGAAAAGAAATCTAACCATTGGCATATTGTGGTGTTTTGAAAGACGCCATTATATCTTTATTTTTTTAATTGTGTTTTTTGAAATTGTGCTAATTCTATTTGGTTGAACTAAAACAATACCTGTAATAAAGTGGAAAAATAACACTAATATGAAACAATAACTCCTATTCCCATTCAAATAAACATTTGTCAAAAGGTAAGCCGATTATATAAAAAGCTGCCACGTAGCAAATACAACATTAATTCACTTTCCTATTCAATTTAATGCCCAATCACCATTAACCACAAAATAACATATCCACAAATTATATTTTAACATTCGCCAAAAAATAATAGGTAAAAACATCAAGACAAACCCCATGAATTTTGATTTAATTTAATGTCTTGTCATATGAAGAATGGTATCATGAACAATCCTTAGAAGTTTATCTGCAAAGAAAGAACTGATTTGCAAAATACAATTTACAATGAACAAAATATATGCATCATAAGGAATCAAGAACTTATACAAGCCTTGGCAATTAAATCCTATTTCATACTTGCTTCCTGAGATATTCTGTCATGTGTGACTCGAAAGTTTCTGCAACTAAAGCGGTTATTGATGGAGTGCATAAGTTGCCATCCCTCAAAGATGCTCTAATTGCAGTTTGTTCTCATGCATATTTCCATGAATATCAATAAATTCAGAGACAATCAAAATGAAGTGATCTTGTATAACAGCCCAAAAGATAGTGATATCAGTTAGAATATGAAGAAAGAAGATCCTATAAAATAATACATAATAGTTGATGAAGCTTGTGATTAAATTATTCAATTTAACTATGTCATATTAAATTGCATAAAGTAATGTTTCAATATCACTTATATCTTAAAAGTACTAGTCACATAGAAAACAAAATAGTTGGGTGACTACCAAAGTTGCGTTAGGTAAGTTTTCAGCAATATTCCAGCTTGAAAAAATATCCACTTGAGATTCATCATGCACAATTCCGTTTTCTGGTTCAGAAATACCTTCTAATGTTACACTATTGATTCTAGCTTGGATTCCACCATAATTGTACTATCATAGAAACATTGGAACAAATTTTTTTTTTTTTTTTTTTTTTATCGGCAAATGTTAGTTGCTAGTTGTTAGATTAGCACCTATGGCTATGGGAGAAAATCTCCCCACCCTTGGCAAAGCACCTAAGTGCTTGCACTCTCTTAATTCAACCCCCCTAAGGGGAATTGAACTCATGACCTCCTTGGGACTAAGCCCTAAGGAAGGCATGAAACAAAAATTTATTAGAACATGGAATCAAAACAGAATATATTTTACTACTGCAGCATAATCTAGAACCAATTGATACACTCCATGCCTTTAATGCACTATATATTCTTTGTATAATATCTGACACTAAATTTTTTAACTTTTGCAGAAAACTAGAAGGAGTCTAAGGTTGAGTTATCAGAATGCCCAACAAATGTAGTTGAGACATATAGTTTGAGAAACCAATTTTAAAACCTCAAAACTGCCTAAGGATCAGAATTTTTCTAGCCTTCGAGTTCAAATTTCTCGAGCCTTCACTTATTTTAAGTCGTCAAATAGACTTTAGAATTTCTCTTAACAGAGATCTGGATGGTAGTACAAGGGCAACCAGAAGTTTGTTGTACTTGTCATGGTGCTTACTGCTCATACATTAAAATTAATTCCATGACCTTTAGGTTAAATTCAAATTGGAAAGAGGAATTAAATTCACAAGTTTGTTGTACTTGTCATGGTGCTTACTGCTCATACATTGTTGATGGTTAGTTCTTTTCCTGATGTCATCTTTAAGATTACTTTCCTTTGTCCAACCACAACAGAAGTAGATGAATTTCTCATGAATAGTTGTTCACCATTTGCAGTCTCATTATAAATAGTGAACATCTTTTTGTCAACTCAAATGTGTCGAGTTGCTCTAGTGTCAACCCACCACTCCTTGGGATTTCCAACCAAGTTAGCCTCAGACACCACAGCAGAGAGATTGATGTCATTTACCCCATCAGAAATGTAATCTAATTCTGTCACATTGGCTTGATTGGTGGTCTTTTTGTTTATACTTCCGCGATCCTTCTTAGGGCAGCGGCAATCAGAGGCACAATGTCCCGTCCTACCACAATTATAGCATTTTCCTTTGAATTTTTTATTGACATTGTTGTCGTCTTGTTTAGGACCATCTCTAGCAAACTTTCTCTTCTTGCTATGTGGTTTGGGCACTTGTTCCACTACATTAGCGTTGGACTCAATGGGATTTTTACCATTCCTCTTTTCAACCTTACGGTTATCTTCCTCAATTCTTAGTCTTACGATAAGTTTATCCATGGTCATCTCTTTGTATTTATGTTTTAAATAATTTTTGATATCTTTCCTAGCCGGTGGTAATTTTTCCACTAACGCAGCGACTTGGAAAGACTCCCTCAAAGGCATACCCGTACCCTCAACATGAATATCATGCAAAATTAATTGAAAACTTTGAACTATTGAGAAATTACCGTTTGGGAGTCTACCTTAATAAAGTTCAAAAATTTACCGACAACAAATTTCTTTGTGCCGACATCCTTTGTCTTGTATTTTTCCTTCAAAGAATCCCACAATTCTTTTGCTATTTTCAGAGGGCAGTAAACATTATACAACATGTTGTTTAGGCCATTGAGGATATAGTTTTTGCACAGAAAATTAGAATGTTTCCAAGCGTCTACAGCGGCAACAACTTGCCGATCACTTTCATTCTCTTTAAGCACTGGAGCCTCTGCACAGAAAAACCAAGCAAGATTAAGAATTGTAAGATAGAACAACATTTTCTGCTGCCATCTCTTAAACTCGGTGCCATTAAATTTTTATGGTTTTTCTCCATGATTTAGTGGAACTTGAACATGGTTCTGGATATGGACTGGAGTTATTGTAAAATCGGAATTTGAGTACCACTTTCAGTTGCATTAGCCATAATATCTGATTACAAAATCAGAAAAACCAAAACCAAAACACAAATTAATTTTCTAGTTACTAAAACCAGAAAATAAATTATAATACAAAATAATTTTATTTTTCCTAGTTATTAAAACCAGAAAAATAAAACACAACGCAATAATTTTCTTGTTACAAAAATCAGAAAATTATTTTATTGGATTCAAATAAAAAAAATTTATAGGACAAATTTTATTAATACAATGAAAAAAAAAAAAAAAAAAAAAATTTGTTTTGTCTTAAGATTGTTGGACAATCTTCACTGTATTCGAAGAATGGATTAAAGAATAGAGAGAAACTATTTGATTACAAAAATCAAAACAATATATATATAAATTAAGAAAAACATATTCGTATTTTGTTATAAAAACAAAACCAAAATCTAAAAAGGAAAAATAACAAAAAAACAAAAAAGTAATCGAATTACTTACAGTATTATTTTGTCATATATTTAGATGAAGTCCAGTGTTGAACACTATGTCCTTAAGACAGATTCGTCCTCTCTTGGGTGCTAACAGATTATGGACGTCTATCTCCCAGGATGAAATGATCTACAACAAACCATAACCCATTCTTTATGGAAACTTCACAAAATACACCATTTTCATGGAGCTCACTTTGACATCAATTTTCCATTCACCCGATAATGGTTTTGAGCAACCAAATATACGACGTGAATCGTTACGTGACAAAGAACGTGTTGTCACATGGACCCACCAACTTTAATGCATGAGTCCCACTTAAAAATTAGATCAAAATTTTAAAAAAATCTATTTTTTCCCAAACCATTTCTTACAATAAAAAAATAAACACATAAGATAGATACATGGATTGACAAAATCCGTCGGTGGAATTCACTTTGAAAAAAACTTATCATATGCATTTTCTATCGAATTTCTGTGATGGGCATGTATGTGTTCCTAATGATGGGTATGTACGTGTTCACACCAGCACCTTTCGTTCCAATTTCTGTGATGGGTATGTATGTGTTCCTAACACCAGCACCTCAGAAAAGTCTTCATTGAAGTTGAAATTGTTGGGTGCAATGTAGCAAGGTTTATTTTTATTTTTTTTATTTTTAGTAAAATCGGGTATTCGAGACAATTTATGCATATCTCGACTAAAGCAAGTTAACAAGTGGACAACTTGCATAAGGGACACAAGTCTCATTTTATGAACTTATACTCCATTAAGTCTTAGATAATATTTGTTGTTCTTTCAAAATCATTAATTTTTAATAGATGTAATTTTTTTTCAAATAATGATTGTTCATCATTTATAAATGTTTATAAAAGGGTATGGTAATATGACATTTACTTTGATTTTCAAATTTTCAAAATATCAAAATTTTAACAACATACATTTATTTTTGATAAAATTTATACTTATAGAATCAACACAATGATATTAATTTTTTATTTACAATTTTCTTAATTTCTAATCATAAATTAAAATTTTAAACAAATAAAGTATCTCTCACAAATAAACATATATAAACAAATTGAGAAATATCTCAATTGCGAAACTAAGACATTTGAAAAAAAATTTATTTGACGAAATAATTATATGGAACATTTTTGTGCAAAACTGAGAAAGTTTTCAGTTTTTTTTTTTTTTTTTTTTTTTTTTGAAGTTTTGAAATTGAGAATATTATTAGTTTTTGAGAATTTTTTCAATTTTTTAAATTGAGAGTTTTTTTTTTTCTAGTTAACTGAGAATTTTTTTAATTTTTTTTCAGTTTTAAAATTGAGTTTTTTCCAATTTTAAAACTGATAATATTTTTAGTTAATATTGAAAAAAACTAAGAAGTTAATACTAAAAAAAAAACTGAGAAATTTCTCAATTTTATTGAATAGTTTTGCAAACTAAGAAATTGTTAGTTTTATATAGCTAAAAAAATAATATTTTATTTTTATAAAATTTCATATTCAATATTGGTCTTATTTGATAGATCTCATTGTGTAGGCTCCGAAAATATAATTTTTATTAAAAATAAATATTTATAATAAAAGTGATGGATCTTTTAAGTTTTGAAACAACAAAATAAAAATAAATGCCACCTTAGCAATACCCACTTGAATAAGAGAAATTATGTATTACTTTTGAGGCATGGTTAGGTGGTTATCAAAATATTTGCAATTGATGAAAAGGGTGTGACTCACAATTTTATATTGGACACGAGGCATAATAGTTGGTGATTGATAGATAACATTATCATGTGGTGCACTTGTAATACCTAATAATTTTTTATTAGTACTCAATGAATTAACGCTTTTCAATTTCTTCCGCCTTTTCATAAGGGTAAAATAATCATATATATACATAAATATTTTGAAAATAAGACTTTATGAGTTAAAAACAATAAATCAAGACTTAATGGAATATTAACCTTATCAATAGGACTTCTAGATAATTAATCCATTATTAATAGTTTAACAGAAAGAAGTTTCGTGGAGATCCATGGTACAATAATTCTTTGATGTAACAACATTGGTTCAAATACTTTATCTCATCAAAAAATTTCTAGAGAGTGATGAAGAGATTTCTTGGTAACTTCCTTTCAGCTTCTATGTGAATAACGCAGTAACTTGCAGGAAAAGGGGCAAAAAAAAAATAAAAAATAAAACCTTTATTTAACTAAATTTTAAAAAAAATTAGGGGCTAAGATTAGGAATTGTATCGCATTAATTCAGATTTATGTCAAAATGATTCATAAAATATTTGATTTCAATCAATTGCATTTTCTTAATTTAAAAACAAAATTTATAGCATATTATTATATTTTTTAATTAGATTGACTCTAAAATAAGTAACAAAAAAAAAAAAGAGGACAAAATTTACTTTACCACCTATGATTTAGGCCATTTACACTTTATCCCCTATTATTTTGAAATAGCCACTTACCCATTGTGATTTTAGTTGTTTTGTAATTTACCTCCGTCATTATTTATTTCATCTTAATTAACAAAATTTGTCACACACACACACAGAAATATAGAGTAAAGCATTGACAAAAATTAATTTAGAAGTTTAAATATAATGTAAAAAGATACATTTGTCCAAAATTTCATTTTCTCCGCTATCATCTTCTTTCCTAGAATCTAACCCTAATTCTGAAAACCTTAGCCCTAACCACCTTCTCCTACCTCCAGCCGCCTCTGTACCACCACCCGTTGCCACCAGACCACAGAAGAAGCCAACAATGAAGCTCTACCACCACTACCACCTCCTCCATCTTTCTCTTCACCGCCGTCGCCACTACTACCACCACCACTACCACCGCCGCCGTTGCCACTTCGCCACCAAATGCAGCAGCAGAGTCGTCGTCAAAGCAAACAACGGCCACTCCTTCGCCGTCGAAGTTGACTCCCCCAACCTCCAAACCAACACAAGATGCTACTCTCTCCCGACCTCATCTACAAATTACCAAAAGCCTCTCCTCCACCACCACCACCACCACCTCCAACCCCTTCTTTGAACTCTCTAACTACCTCCAAATCCTAACCCTAACCCCCTCCAAAGCCTCTGAAATCCTTAAATCCTTCAATTTCCCCACCCTCCCCCTCAGTTTCTTTCAATTTTGCCCCTCATCTATCCCTCAAATTCCGCCACAACTCCTTCACCTACAATCACATCCTCCTCGTCCTCCCAAAATCCTCTTCTCGCGACCGATCCAAATTGCTATAATATATATATATATATATATATTGTTTACTTGCTTCAGATATATATACATATATAAAATATACTTATATTTATAATATATATTTTTTATTATATGATATTATACATTATATTTTTGTTTTAATGTAGTATGAGATTAAATTAGAAATAGAGTTAAGAAATTAGAAAAATTATGTGATTAAATTAAATTAATTGTATAATAGAAGAGATAGAATGAGAAAATAGAAAGGAAAAGGAAAAAAAGTAGAAGGGTATTAAGGTCATTTTATATTTTTGGCTAACAGTATTAGTGTTGTACTTTAATCCAAAACCATAAAGGGTAAGTGACTGTTTCCAAATAATAGGGAGGTAAAGTGTAAATGACCAAAATCAAAGGGGGGTAAAGTGGATTTTGCCAAAAAAATATGTATCTGAAATGAAAAAAATTATTACACTAAAATTCATATTTTATCTACTTTTGTAGTTAGATGGAGTTACATAAAAATTTTAAAATATCATAGCACCTTTTAATAGAAATAAAATTAAAATGTATAACTAATTATTTATATTATTGGATTCATGTCGAAAAATGATCAACATCAATTCACTAATTTCGTGTATGATTCATGACCTCAACTAATTTTAACACTTGTAGTATGGGTAAATTACATCTCTTTTAGGTTTGGTTATTTTCCCACTTTAACCTCTTTTTTTATTTTTTATTTTAGCCCTTTATGGTTTAATTTTTTCTCAATTTACTCCTAAAATTAATTTTTATTCAAGATTAGACAAAAAATGTCATGTTAACTATCACATAACTTAAAAAATATATTATTGTATTAGAATTTGAGTTTGTGTCAGATTTGTAAGTTATATAGAATATTTCTATGCCACGTAGTTGTCAACTTGTCATTTTATATCTAACTTTGGACACAAGTTAGCTTTTGGTAAATTGGGAAATTTGAAAGATGAAGGGCTAAAATGAGAAAAAATAAATTTGAAGGGTTAAAGTGAAAAAATAATCAAGCATAAAGGGGGCAAAGTATAACTTAGCTTTTATAGTATTTGTAGGCCAAAAAATAAGGCTTCCATTTAATTATGTTAAATTCACAATCTAAGCTAAGAGGTCTTTAAAAATTATGAATGTTTAATTAGTTTGCATCTAAAATATGATTTGAATAATATTTAATTAATAATTTGTTGTGGTTGTTCAAATTTTATTTGATATTATAATTTTATATTTTATTCAAGAGAAATGTTACAATGTGCACCCTCAAAAAGGTGCATATGATATGTTTTTCATAACTTTTTACAAAATTTCATAATTTAAACCCAAAATGTCATAATTTTTTCACTATAAAAGTCATAACTTTTTTTCACTGAAAAATGTGATAACAAAATCTTAAAGTGTCATAACAAAAATCATAAAATGTCATAACATTATCATTTCTAACTTTAGGGTATACCTCATAAATTTTCTATTTATAACTTTACTACAAAATGTCATAACACACATCACAAACAATCATAACGTTCATCACAAACAATCATAACATTCATCATAAAAAGTCATAACTTTTTTACAATGTACACCATTTGAAAGGGAGCACATTGTAAATTTCTCCTTTATTCAATGTTAACAAGACTATTTTTCCCCTTTCTAAAACATGACCATAGTTTTATTTATTTTTAGTTATTGTAATGATTTATTCATGTCTTGATCTAAGAAACTAAATTTAGTATATAATTATGGTGATCATATACGCAAGTAAAATTTGTGTGGATATTAACAAATAAAAAAAAATCATAAATAGTTATCATTTTGTCCAAACACTTTCTATTTTATTTATAATTATGTATAAAGGGTCAAATTTTAAGATTTTGCCTTGAGTCTCTTGAATAACTCAAGGTGGGCGTTATGTGCACTTTAAAAGCGTACATCATAAGAAAAGTAATAAATATTTGTAGTGTATTATCTCATTTTGTTATAAAAGTTATCAATGACGAAGTTAGGGTGTGCACCTTAACTCATTGCCCAATTTCAAGATTTCACCTTAAGTCCTGAATAACTCAGAGCCGACCTTGTGTGCATTTTAAAAGTATACATAATAAGAAAAGAAATCAGTGTGTTTGGTTTGAGTTTTCTGGATTAAGTTTTTTGAAAATTGACGTTTTTGGTTTTCGTGTTTTTTTTTATTTTTAGTGAATATTTTTTAAATTTTAAACATTTTTTTTACTTTTTTAGATGCACCTTACTTAGATGTATCTAAAAAGTAAAAAATTTGTGAAAAAATATTTTAAAAAATTAATAAATATATAAAAATACAAAAAATATACTGAATTCTTGTATTTTTTTTTTGTATTTTTGATATTTAGTGAATTTTTAAAAGATTTTTGTTTACAATTTTTTTACTTTTTAGGTGTATTTATGTTAGGTGTGTCTAAAAAGTAAAAAAAATTGCTTAAAATATTAAAAAAATTCAGTAAAAACAAAAAAAAAAAACACGAAAAATAAGAAAGTAAAATTTTTCTGAAAAAGTAGAAACAAGCAAGGTATTTTATTATGAAAATTATGAATATTTATAGGATGTTATGTCATTTTGTTATAAAAATCATGGATGACAAATTTAAGGTGTCCACCTTAAAATTACGAATAACAAAGTTATGCCACTTTGTAATAAAAGTTAATTTTTTTGTGGGCCTAGGCTTGTCTCCAATCCTAATCAGACTAAATTGTACTATTGAATCTTCATGGGCCCACCACGAAGCCCAAATCGACAATTCGAACTGTTCAATGTGTAGAACTCGTCAAGTATTTCATTTCTCAAAAAATCATGTTGATCGAATATCCATAGCTACATGATCAGTTCACATTTCTATCAATGGTAACTATGGTTTCTTTTAAAAAAAAAAAAAAAAAAATTGTTGATAGAAATGTGATCTGATCAAGTGGTTATCGATATCTTATCAATGTGATTTTTTGCAGGGATGAAGTACTCAACGAGTGCTACACATTGAACGGTTCGGATTATCGAAATGGGCTCTAAATAGGCCGAAGTGAACGGTTTAGTTGGGCTGTCCAATTTGAGACAATCCAATCCCTTTTTCTAAGCAAAAATTATAGCCTTCACATCAGTAGGGAAATTAAATAATAATCCTGGAACACCACGTGACCATACTTCAAACCAATCAGCAATTACTTAGCCCCTATGTTGTTCCCCCATCCTAACATAAATCGTAGGCCTCTACCTCTCTCTATCAATCAAAAGTTTATGGAGCACCACGTGTCCATACTCCGAGAATATTGAATAATCACCCCACATCAGTGACATGTTATGTTATTATTGTTATTTTTGCTACATGCAAGTTGAAGGTACCTATGTATGAAATTAACAATTTTATTTTACTTTATTGTTTTTGATTAGTGTTGGGGTAAGAGAAAAAAAAATGGAGAATATTCAGAGGAATCCATTGATGACGCATCTACTAATGAAACAAAGGAGTCATTGCATTACAATAGAAGAATTAGATAGCAACAACGAGTCATCAATTCGATCTACTAATGAAACAGAGGAATCCATTGATGATGCATCTATTGTTCTCATGCGAAAGCGTTTGAAAGATTTTGGTGGAAGCGGAATCCAAATCTCGGAAATTAGGAGCTCTGTTTGCATATTTAGAGCCCCTCAAAGCTTCAGAGAAATCAGTTGCGAGGCTGCTATTGACCCAGAAATGGTGTCAATAGGCCCTTATCACCATGGCAAAAATCAGGTCCAAAGATTTGAAGGTTACAAATGGCGGTATCTTCGTTCCCTACTTTCTCGAACAGAGGCAATGGGGGTCGATTTACGCCAGTTAAGGGAGGCCATGAAAGGATTAGAGAGCGAGGCAAGAAGTTGTTACTCAGAGCCCATTCCAATGTCAAGCAACGATTTCATTCATATGATGGTACTTGATGGTTGCTTTATTGTTGAGCTCTTACATCAAGTTTGCGAAAGTCAAGGTTCTGAAAATGTCAACATCCCAATCTTCATGAAAGACCTCCTTAAGCTTGAAAACCAACTTCCTTTATTTGTTCTTCAGAAGCTATATGATTTCTCCATTGGCAATGGTGACCAAGATCCCCATAGAGAATTTCTTTCAGATGAGAACCCCACCAATATTACTTTGCCTGCTTTAAAATTCTTTCGTCCTGCTCTCCCAATGTCTCTTAGCTCACTTGAAAGTCCAAAAATTTTGAAACGCTATCATCTACTTGACTTGTTTCACGAAAGCTTCCAACCCTCAAGATATTTTGAACCAATGTTGGGGTCTATATGCTCTCCTTCCACATCACATGGATTACAAGAATATAGTAGCCCATTGTGTAATCGGTCAATGCCATGTGTGACACAACTCCGACTTACTGGGATCAAGTTCAGCCCAGCCAAAAGCACTACTGATAGCTTCTTGGAGATAAATTTCGACCAAGGGGTGCTAGAAATCCAACCTATAACCATCAATGATTTCACCAGTACCGCCTTAATCAATTGTGCCGCCTTAGAACAATGCCTCCAACATACCCATACATGTTTTTCTGCATATATTGCTTTCATGAGTAGTCTCATCAACTCAGCGAGAGACGTTACATTCCTTTGTGATGATGGAATTATCGCCAATTCCTCCTACAATGATCTACGTATTGCTCATCTTTTCAAAAAATTGGGAGAAAATGTTGAGTTCAATATTAGAGATCTTTACCTCTCTAAGCAATTCAGAGATGTGGAGGCCTACTATAGAAGCCACTGGGCATCTTTGAGGCGTAAATATTTTAGCAATCCGTGGAGATCTATCTCGGTTGTCACAGCCTCTGTTCTACTGTTGTTGGCGGGAATACAAGCAATTATGAACATTTTGAGCTACAAGGTCCATCATAGTTAATGTTTCTAAACCATCAAACTCGGTCAAATTTAACTGTGTCAGAGATGAATGTTTACCTTAGCTATTTTCTTTTTATGCACAATGAGTTAGGCCATGCAATTTATGCATTTGCTTAGAAGAGAAAAGCTCCATGATGCTTTTCTTTTATTTTTCTATGTAGTTTTGTGTTTGTTTTAGCAAATTGCAAGAAACAGTCAATTGCAAACTGTCATGTATTTGGTCCTTTTTTTTATTATTTTTGCTATTTGTTCCAGAGTTTGCATGTAGTTACATCTTTGTAGCTTGTCGCAATGAGTATGGTACCTACACTGAAGGAAATTAAGTTGAGGTGCCAAAAACGCCACTAATTCTTTTTGTGACGCTTAGCACCAAACGCCGAAAGCACGACTGTTGCTATAGCATTGTGGTGCTTTAGAAACGCGTTTAAAAAGCGTAATAGCGCCACTAAATGTGGTACATAACGGTAAAGTGACGTCACAACAATTTTTTGCGATGTTTCAAAAATGTCGTCGTAGCTTTTTTTTTTTTAAATTTAAAAATCGAACCGTTGGCATATAGTGGCATTTTGAAAAATGCCATTATATCTTTAATTTTTTTAATTATTTTTTTTGAAATTGTGCAAATTCTATTTGGTTGAACTAAAAAAATACCTGTAATAAAGTGAAAAAATAACACTAATATGAAACAATAACTCCCATTCGCATTCAAATGAACATTTGTCAAAAGGTAAGCCGATTATATGAAAAGCTGTCAAGTAGCAAATACAGTATTAGTGCACTTTCCAATTCAATTTAATATCCAATCACTATTAACCACAAAAAAACATATCCACAAATCATATTTTAACATTCACCAAAAAATAATAGGAAAAACATCAAGACAAACCCTATGAGTTTTGATTTAATTTAATGTCTTGTCATATGGAGAATGGTATCGTGAACAATCCTTAGAAGTTTATCTGCAAAGAAAGAACTGATCTGCAAAATACAATTTACATGAACAAAATATAAGTAGCAGGAGGAATTAAGAACTTATACAAGCTTTGGTAACTAAATCCTATTTCATACTTGCTTCCTGAGATATTCTGTCATGTGTGACTCGAAAGTTTCTGCATCTGTAACAGTTATTGATGGAGTGCATAAGTTGCCATCCCTAAAAAATGCTTTAATTGCAATTTGTTCTCATGCATATTTCCATGAATATACATAAATTTAGAGACAATCAAAATGAAGTGATTCGATATAACAGCCCAAAAGGCAGTGATATCAGTCAAAATATGAAGAAAGAAGATCATATAAAATAATACATAGTAGTTGATGAAGCTTGTGATTAAATGATTCAATTTAACTATGTCATATTAAATTGCATAAAGTAATGTTTCAATATCTCTTATAACTTAAGGGCATGTTTGATTGGGTGGATTAGAGCATGGGATTAGGATTATTAATCCGTGGGCCCAATTATCCTATGTTTGTTTAACATTTTGGTTTAGGATTATTAATTCAATGGATAATTAATCCAACAAATTTGTAGGATTATTAGTAATGGGGTAGGGTGGGATTATTAATCCAATGGATATTAATCCAATTGGACAATGAATACCACACTAATTTAATAGGATTATTAATATTTCACTATTAATCTTGTGAATCAAACATGACCTAAAAGTATTGGTGACATAGAAAAATAGTTGGGTGACTACCTAAGTTGCCTTAGGTAAGTTTTCAGCAATATTCCAACTTGAAACAATATCCACTTGAGATTCATCATGCACAATTCCGTTTTCTGGTTCAAAAATACCTTCTAATGTTTCACTATTGATTCTAGCTTATATTCCACCATAATTGTAGTATCATAGAAAAATTGGAACAAAAATTTATTAGAACATAGAATCAAAACAGAATATATTTTACTACTGCACCACAATTTGGAACCAATTGATACACACCATGGCTTTAATGCACTATATATTCTTTGTAAAATATCTGACACTAAATTTGAAACTTTTGCCAAAAAACTAGAAGGAATCTAAGGTTGTTATCAGAATGCCTAACAAATGTAGTTTAAACATGTAGTTTGAGAAACCAATTTTAAACCTCAAAACTGCCTAAGGATTAGAATTTTTCTAGCCTTTGTTCAAATTTCTCTAGCCTTCACTTATTTTGAGTCATCAAATAGACTTCAGAATTTCTCTTAACAGAGATTTGGATGGTAGTACAAGGGCAACCAGAAGTTTTCTGTACTTGTAGTGGTGCTCACTGCTTATATATTAAAATTAATTCCATGACCTTGAGGTTAAATTCAAATTGGAAAGAGGAATTTTGACTAACATAGGTACATAATAAATGAAGTAGAAAAGTACAAATAAAACAAAGTAGATAATAGAGGAGAAATCACATTGTACTAACTTGATCCATAAAAAGCAACGAATGCCAGAACTGCAATTGTTCAAGCTCAATCCACTCAAGTAGATCTCTATAACCATAAAACAAGGATTACAAAGGATAGGACAAAAGATGAAACCTATTGATAACAACTTTTTGGAATATGGAAATAAAGACCAACCTAGTTTGGAAATTGCAGAGTTTTGAGTAAACTATCACAGTAATAAATCTGACTTTCCTATGTCTATAATAACTTTTGAAAAGTTTGAAAATATGATTGTGGCACCCAACTTACGAAACTCTGCCAACAATAGTGCAAACGCTTTTTGCATGACCTGTCAGAGTAGATAATAATAAATGTAACTTGATTATAAATTTTTTTTTTTTTTATTGAAAATGTAAAACTGTTTCATATTTTAATCCAATTCACATACTTCCTAAAAAGATTTAATAATCATAGAAAGACCATCTAATTATTGTCAAATCCCATATTGTTGTATCTATTTTAAGGAATTGCACAGATTACAAATAATTGCATCATTGAAACAATAAAAAGTATAGAACATAACAAAAACAAAAATATTGTTCTTGATTCCCCCTGCTGCTTATATTCTGTTCATGTAAATTGTATTTTGCAGATCAGTTCTTACTTTGCAGATAAACTTCTAAGGATTATTCGTGATACCATTCTTCATATGAAGGGAACAAGCAAGTCTAATATTAACCAACATGATGGGAATCCACTAGTTAATAATACCAATATGGGAGATCCTGCACTAGAGTTCATTAAGCATGTCTGTGCTGTTCTGGCTCTTGACCAAAATGTTCAGCATGATATTCTGGTAAGCCATGTTTCAAATATTTTGACATCAATGTATTGATAAAGTTATGTAGAGAAGGGTGGTTTTAGAACATGGAAAGAGTTTGTCAATATATTGAGGTTCTTTTAATTCTATGGTCAATATGTAATAGAGAAGGGTGGTTTCTTGTTTGTTGCTTTGTCTTCTTGTTTCTGATCAAAATGCTATGAGAAATAGTTCATTTGACTGAGAAGTACCAAGTGCTAAATGACTTGTTGTTAGTGGGATTGAGTTAGGTTATGGCTCAATGGTCTATTACTGATATTGTTGGTAAAATAAATGCAGAGAGATGAATAAAAAATATTATAGAAGAAATGAAATCCACATAATTCAAGCAAAATAAAATAAAAAAAAAAACGTAATTCTAACTAGTCTAAAATCGCATCCGCGAGACAACACTTGTTACAAAATCTGCATAATTGAAGCAAAATAACAGAGCAGCAAAATAACAGAGCAGCAACCAAAAAATAAACAAAACATAAAGCCCTAAGGCAAACAAAACTGAAAGCAGATTTTGGGACGATCTAAATAAGTGCACTTTTTGACTTTTTATGAAATATGGGTTGGGTTTGGGTTGGGTTTGAAGTGATGTGTTAGAGAGGTGATGTAACTTAAATAAGATGATGTGACTTAAATAGGATAGTGACTTTTTGACTTTTTGTCTTTTTCAAGACATGCCAAACTTGGCCTTAGAGCATCTCCAATGGTTGTTGCTATAATACCATTGCTATTACTATAATTTAGTAATGAATAGTGCTATTTTGTCAAATTATAGCAATGGTGCTCCAATGGTCACTTACTATTTTGACAATTCTCAACCAACTTTCCCTCCAAGTTTGTAGGTATTGTTTGAATATAGGTTTTTTTGTGATTTTATTTTTGTTTATTTTTTGTCTTTTATGACATTTTTTTAACTATTTGTAAAAAAAATTATATATTTATATTATTCCTGACTAGGCAAATATAAAAAATGAAAAAAATTTGAAAAATTAGAAAAAAAAAATATAATTCAATTTGAAAAATTAAATAGAAAATTTAAATTTGAAAAATTACCTGGTTTTCTGCTGTTTCAATTCTGTTTTTTCAATTGAATTTGGAGTCACAAATATGTTCATATTTGTTAATGTGGCATGTTTGGCAATTGCTATTTAACTTGCCAAATTTGAGAACAGATATGGCATATGCCATCTTTGACAAGTAAAATAGCAAGCCATTGGAGACCCACTTTCTATCACTATTGCTAAATTATAGCTTTGACAAGTGTTTTGAGAGCTCCATCGGAGATGCTCTTAGATCCGAAAAAAATTTAGATCGAATCAAAAGTCATATAACAAGAGATAATCAAGGAATTACGACAAGTGTAGTTGAAATTCATATAATGTATACAAAATGAAAAATACAGGGATTCAATCATTTGGGCATAGAATAGTGCAGCAACCAAAAAAAGGACCGAAAGCACAATCCAAATTTGATATGGAGCCAATAATTTTTTTCTCAAAGAATCTCATATCAACAAGGGAGATTAGCTTGACTAACTCACGAGAAATAGTGTCGATTATATAATCGAGAGGGAGAGAGTGAGAGAGAGAGAGAGAGAGAGAGAGAGAGAGAAGAGGGGTATAGATCTGAACCTTTCTACCTTCTCTCAATGCCATGATCTCCAATTCTCGATCCTTATCTGCGCAAACAACAATTCTCGATCCTTATCTGCCCAGATGAAAATTCTTGATCCTTATTTGCACAAACAAAAATCATCCAAATCAACCAAATCGGGAAGGAAGAGCTTCAGAGAGAGAGGTGGAGAGAGAGAGAGAGAGCATCAAACTTCGAACTCACCTTAGTAGACGATGGTGAGTAGGGCTGCAAATAAACCGAGCTGTTCATGAACAAGCTCGGCTCGGCTTGTTAAGGGCTCAGCTCGACTCGGCTCGGCTCGTTTAAACGAGCCGAGCTCTATATTAAAAAAATATATATATATAAATAATACTATAAATACATTTTTTATATATTAAATAATATAAATAATATTTTTTATTTAAATATTTATATTTAAATAATATTAAAAAAAATTATCGAGCCGAGCCGAGCTCGAGTTTCATTAAAATTAACGAGCCGAGCCGAGTTCAAGTCTAGTTCTTTATCGAGCCGAGCTCAATAAGTAAACGAGCCGAGCTCGAGCTCAGCAAAGCTCAGCTCGGCTCGGCTCAGTTCGTTTGCAACCCTAATGGTGAGAACTTCAGACGATGGAGCTTCAAAATCGAAATCAAAATCGAAATCAAGAGAGAACTTCGAACTTTGATCCGTTGAGAGGGTTTGGAGAGAGAGAGAGAGAGAGAGAACGAGTGAGAGATTGAGTGAGTGAATGAGAGATTAGGGCTATTATTTCCCTTAGTAATTCACCAGCCCGTTTTCTGTAAGAGAGAGTGTGTGCTTAGACATTTGAAGGCCTTTTTAAACGCTTGTATTATCAAAACAACGCTGTTTTAATTTTTGAAAAAAGCGATGCTTAAAAAACGCCGTTAGATATTATAAAAAGTGGCATGTAAAAAAAAAGCCTTTAAATAAACGTTGTCAAAGCCCACATTTCCTGTAAGAGTAATATTAGGAATCATGAAAAAAATATCATGAAATGTATCATGAAATTTTTTTATCCTTTGGTTAGTGTTGATTAGTGTGTGGTGTTTTATTGTGCGTATAATCCAAAGGTGAAGAATCTTTCATGATTATCTTCATGATATTTTTTTCATGATCCCTAATATTACTCTTCTTGTAATGCTACTTTCTTGCTCGTTTTGCTACTCAGCCAAGGATTATGAAAGTTAGTGACGTTTTATTTTATTTTATTATTATTTTTTTTTATTATTTTTTTTTGGTCAAAAAAGAATGGATGTATAGCGACCCCGGTCTTTTCCCATTTCATTATTGTATCCGGACTGTTCCGTAGATTCTGTCTTTGTATAATGGTTGTTGTTGTTATTCCTTATTTTCTCATTTGGAATTATAGGATGTGTTGGGCAGGTTTGTTTCAGGTTGGTTGGGTTTAGAAACCAAGAGTTGCTGTCCAGGTTTTAATGGGTTAATTTTGAGGGCGTTACAGGATGGCACCCCCAAGCCATGTTGAAACCTATTTGAGCTATTGTTATGCATCTATAGATTTATGCTGTTGAGTTTAGATGTATCTTCCATTTATATGTATTTGAGAAAATATCATTCCCCTTCTCCCTCAAACTATCACTAAAAAATCAATTCACCCATTTTCTTTTAATAATATCAATTTTATATCTAAACTATTTGATTTTGCATCAATTTTACCTCCATCATCAATCGCTGTCTATAATCAAACAGAAGTTACTGATATGGTACCCAAACTTCATTTGAAATTCTATTTTACCTTCCAAACTATCTCCAAAATATCAGTTAGACCCCTGAATAAAATGAAGTTTGGGGGTCTAATTGATATTTTAGGGATAGTTTGGGAGGTAAAATGAAATTTCAAACTAATTTTAGTGTCACATTCGCAACTTTGGGAGAAGACACAAGGGAGTTTTGAAAGAATCCAATGTTACGAGTGCCAAGAATGCCCAAGCTGGAAAAGAAAGAAATTTCTTTAGTAACTTAGTATGATGAGACAGATTCTAACAATGACAATGTTGACAATGAGGCTTGTAGTGAATAAGAGAATGGTAACTATGTGGCTTTTATTGCAGTGTCTATAGCCGAGGGACAAGTCAATTATGCATATGGTCACAATGTTTCTAGCTCTCCCTTCTTTGATGGAAGTGAATACTTGTACTGGAGAGCTCGCATAATAGTGCATTTGATGATGCTAAATATTAATTTTTAGATTATAGTAAGGGAAAGATTCGAGTTTCCCTATGAACTAGACTTCGAAGCAAATCTGAAGAACTTGAAGGTGTAAGAGCAATGAAGTGAACTTGAGTTAAAGCACATGGAGTACAACTCAAGAGCCTTACATGAAATATGACATGCTATCTTGGAAAGTGAAAAGAGTCACATTTTACATTGTGAGACTGTCAAAGAAGCATGGGATGTGCTGAAATCTATTCATGAGGAATGTGCAATCTACGAATGAATCTCAAGGCACCTCCATTACTCATGTAGCGAGTGTTAATTCTTCCGATGGCAATTCATCCATTGACAAGAGTGAAATGAAAGCTCCTTATCTCATTCTACAAATGGTAGAATAGGGTCATTTAGTGAAGAGGAAGAAATAGATGGTGAAACTCTTCATCAACCCTATGAGAAATTGTATAACAGGAGTTACACCTTGACAAAAATAAACATAAAGTTGTCAACGAAACTCAATGTGAGTAGAAAGAAGAAAGAGAAACTAGAGCAAGAGCTCTTTGAAGCTCAAGTTGAAGTAAGTGTTCTCACAAATGAAATAGGAACTTTGATTGAAGCTCTCCACATGCAACAAGGAGAGAAATCATTTACTTTGTATAAATGATGAGCTAAAAAAAGTGGAATGGTATTCTTAAAGTGGAAATGGAGACTTGTGTAAAGTCCAAAAATGAGCTTGAAGCATAGATCACTTTGTTAGAGTTGGAACTCAAGAGTGCCAATGCTAAATTGAAATTTTGGAACATGGATTATAAAAAATTTGGATGTTGCTCTTAGTGCTCAACAAATGGGGTTTGACAAAGGAAACCTCAGCTTCAACAGAAGCCTCAACTCAAAATCCAAAACATACCTCTAGGGATGAAAACACACAAGGAGTGAAAAAGCTTTGTCACAACTAGAGGTAATATCTTTTTACTCCATTTGTCTTATAAAATAGTTGTCAAGAGTAGTTTTGTGCCTATTTGTCATCATTATGGGGTTAAGGGTCACACTAGACCTCATTGCTTTGAGTTGTATGAAACCAACTGTACGGGGAGTAAATATTCCGGCGTGCCCGTACTCCTTTCTACCAAGCTCCATGTCTGTTCGATCGACCTGCGAACACAACGGCGGTGAGCTACCCGGCGGTGTGTGGCCGGAAAACCCCTCCGACGGTCAAGTTAGCACACACTCAGGGATAGAGAGAGAGAGAGGAGAGATTTGAGTGTTCAAGTGTTTCTTACCAAATGATCCATCCCCAGCATGGGGAGCGCAGTCAAGCTTATATACTCTCTGCACTCCAAATCTGCTCCCATTAGTCTCTTGACACGTAGTGCTGCTTTCCCATCCGTCAGCACAAATTCAGTAATCACCACCTAACCAAGTTGTCAGGCTATATTATCGGAGCTCGGCAGACCGGCAGTACCACCTCGGCCTTTCGTAACCGTGCTGCGTAGCGTGCCCGAGTGCTCCACTCGCCGTGCTCCATAACGTCCAAGTTTGGTTGCGTCCCGGCAAAGCCGAGTTCGAGACAGGTCAAGCCGGTTAACCGAAGGCCTTCCTGCCGAGCTAAATGCACGAACCATGGAAGCCGGAATGGCAGGCAATCATCTCGGCCGAGCAACTCAAGTAGCCCGGTTTCTACATAGACAAGTTCAAGTAGCTCGGTCCAACACGGTCTTGGGTCTTAACCGAGCAACACCATCTCCGGGCAAGCCCAAGTTATCATGGCTCACACACGCTCGGCCCTCAATTTGCCCGGCCCTTTCCATGGCCCATTTCCAGCTCATAAATCTCCCTCTCAATTGCCCCTTAATTCCGTCCGCAAAAGCGTGACTCGGATTACATGATCCGACCGGGGCAGACTCTTCATCGGTCCTTAGTTTGCAAGACGTCAACCGTGCTAATTTCTGTGTTCGGTTCCTCGATTTGCTCAGCTGATGCCTCATCTTGCCTTCCTGTCTCTTCAATTCTGACGCCGCCGTTAATTGGGACACGCGTCGCTCATCCATTGGCCTCGAGCAGCCAACCCTCACGTCCCTTCACATTCAAAACTTTTGGCGGTCTTCCTCTCCTATATATACGTCATTTCCCCTTCACATTTTCCTCTTACTGACTCTCTTACATTACAGACGTCCCAGAGCTCCAGTGCCCTCATCAAGCTCCGTTCCTGCCCTCTCCAGCATTCGTGTTCGAAGAAACAACTTCTGCCCCTAAACTGGTAAGTCCTTCGAATCATCTTTATCGCTTTTTCATTTGATATTCCACATTCTAGGGCACAAAAACCATAGATTTTATGGTATAACTCCCCAAAACCCTCCTATGCCCCTTGTTCTCCTTGCTGTTTTTCAGCCCCAGTGATGAACACCTGAAGATCTGGGGCGGACCGAGCTCCAGGTCTTCTTTTGATCCCAAAAAACATCAAGACCGAGCGAATTGCGAGTTTAAAGAAAACTTCTGTAGAAACCGAGGTAGGCAGAGTACTTGACTAGTCGACCGGGCTAATATCTGATCTGCTTGACCGGCCGAGCTTCTGAATTTACCTTCGTGACCGAGGTGGTCTGGCACTCCATCTGACCGAGCTAAAGTCAAGCTCGTTTTACGCGACCGCGTTTCCACTTACACTTGCCCTCCTTTTCCTGCAGAGTCCAAGGGGACCACACCAACTCTGAGGCTCTTAAAGACCGAGAAGCCATCAAACAAGAGTTTGTGCTAAACCACCTCAGCCGAGCTAAAACCAGCTGGCCACACATGGGGTGCTACCGCTTCCTGGTCGACACCCCGGTCGCCTTAGCCGCGTTCGGGAAAAATACGGTATCTCGGACGACGTTCATTTAGAGCTTGGCGTTGAGGACACAACCCCATGGGGCAGATTAGACCAGTGTCCCTTCACCGTGCTGTCCATTATAGAAAGGGGTCTCCGCTTCCCGGTTAACCTGCTGATCTGCGAATTCTTGCGGCGCGCCGGGCTAGCTCCAACCCAGGTCTCAACCAACACTTACCGAATAATCAACGGGATCCTATTGAAGGAAAAAGTAATCACAAAACCAAGATAAAACCCATGAACAACAATTTGCATAACACTATCAAAACTAAAATGGTTTGGGTAAAGAAAATTGATTTGGGTTGACTTGTTGATTGATTATCGTTTCCTTTTTTTTGTTGTTGTCTATGTTTTATTTCTTATTTTGTGTGTGTTTGTGCTTAATTGCTTTTTCTTATTTTGATATGCCTATCAAAAAACCAAAAAGATTTTCAAAGTATGGTTTTACGAGTTTGAAATTTTTGAGAAATCTTTGATGCATATTAGAATTGATTGAAATATCCATTTCTTGAAAATGAGTGTGTGATATCGTGGATTTTGCCCATTACTAAATGTGTGGGCATTGATTAGCATGTCTTATTCTATATATTTTCTTGGACTAGCAAATACCAGACTCCTCAAAATAAGTGATTAAAGTTTCCTATGGACCTCTCTTGAATTTATCTTGTATGAGACGTTTGGGTTTGACTTATGTAGTTTTGCACTATCATTGCTTCCCTTTTCCTATTTGTTTCACGTGGCTTATGAAAAAGGCTACCTCAGAGTTAGCCACCAGTTCTCATTTCATTTCATTCTTCACCGGGTTCGGCTTCCATGCTCTTGAGTGTAAAATCCACCGACGATAGCGCAAGAAAAGAAATTCAAAGAACGTCCATTTTTTAGGGGGAGTACTCGCCATTTCATTAACAAACATCACTTGATCTCTAGTGGTTTGACTTTGCTGGTGAAATGCAGATTATTTGTAGGAGGTCCAGCCATTCGATCATTAGGATTTGGCTCTAGTGTTTGTGAAACTCCAAGACACATACACACACACTTCCTTCATGAGATGAATATTATTCATATGTTGCATCACATTCATCCATGGGAAATTTTGTTGAGATTATGCACATTATGTTTTCAAGTAATTGTATTTTTTGGATGTTCTTGTGTATATTGAAGTACTAATTTGGCATTCCTTGCTTGCTCCACTATATTGCTTTTGTCAATATTTTTCTTCAAAAATCTTTTGTTTTCTAGAGAAAGTTATTGTTTATGATATGAGGAATTTTCTTGGATTACTTGTTGAGGGAGAATTTGTTGAATGCTAGCATGCTAGGTTATTTGTTGAAGGTGAGTTTGATGCGAGTTGTTATACTTGTTGCATTATTGCATTGTTGCATTGTTGAGAGGTAGTTTGGTTTGGTTGTTTGTCTGTGTTTATTTACGTTGTTTGTTAAAGCTACTTTCTGGCCTATTTGTGATTGGCATGGTTTATCTTTGTCAATTCATGACAAAAAGGGTAAGAGTAGACTTGAGTAGTTAGTTGTGTGGGCCTGTCTTATTTCGCCATATGCGTCACTATCATATATTCTTGTGGTACTAACATTCATTTTGCAGATTGTGAGTTTGAGGGGTGCATTTTTCTTAGTGTAATGGATTAGGGTGATTAGGAATTTATTGTTTAGATACGTTTTCTTATGAAATTTGCAAATGGGGAGATTGTCAGACTTTTTTGTAGTTAGCTATCCCGTTGGAAAAAACTACATTCAATTGTAAGTGCATTTGGTCTTTTGTTTTTGTAAGAATGAGAGTGTTTTTGTCACGACTCAAACCCGTCTCTATAAGTTTGGTCCATGACCGGCCAGTAATCCCGTGATTACTTACGGACTTAGACAAATGACAAAGAAATCTTATCATAATGGGGCTTGAGTGGAAGCAAATAGAATGACCAAACGAAATGTCCATTGAGCAGTGCTTAAATGCCAGGATCTTAGAACACCAAACCATAGATGCAAAATTCATATACACAGTTCATAGTTTATATACAGGCATACCAGTTCAAGTTATGTAGGTATATACAAAGAGTTGATAATCCAAAAGTTATATATATTAACTGAATGTCAAAGTAGAGTCACCAAAGACTTAACAAAATGTGACATCAAAGGAACCCCACAGAAAGGCAAAAGGCTCCAATTCGGAGGCTTGACAAAACTGGTCCAACAAAAAGCTCCTGGAGCTGACCTAGGGCTGGCCCTCGGGCTGATTACCTACATAAATATACATAAATACAGAGTGAGCATGGCTCAGTGAATAATAATAATGTAAGGAGGTTCATGTGAATGGGCATAAGTCTTGGAGAATAATTATCTAACACATACATGTTTTATCCATAGCCATATTCCAAAATGGCCTCAAGCCCACATAAGACAGAACGGCCTTAGGCCCAACATAACATGAAACGGCCTTAGGCCTAGCATAAGACCGTATGGCCTTAGGCCCATTATGATATACAACGGCCTCAGGCCCAACAAAATAACAAAACGGCCTCAGGCCCAACAGAATAACACAATGGCCTCAGGCTCAACATAATAACGCAACGGCCTCAGGCCCAACATAATAACAAAACGGCCTTAGGCCCAACAGAATAACACAACAGCCTTAGGCCCAACATAATAACATAACGGCCTTAGGCCCAATATAATAACAAAACGGCCTCAGGCCCATATATCAACATCCGTTCAAAACATTATAGGGTAGATGGAACATCAGCATGTCTCCATCTCCCTCGGCCTTAGGCCATGAGTCATAAACAATCCACATCATTATAGGGTAGATGAAACATCAGCATGTTTCCATCTCCCTTGGCCTTGGAGCCATGAGTCATAAGTAATCCATATCATTAGAGCCTCGGGCCCATCATTCATAGCATTTTGAAGGGAGTAAATATACACATTAACAGATTCAGAGGGTCAAAAAGGGTAAAAGAAATGGACACAATTTTTCCCCAATTCTCGCACATGCGGTCACGTGCGAAAGTCCCTCACCGCATGTGTGGAGAGGTGTGCCCCACGTGCGGCCACGTGCGTGCTTTTATTTCAGATTGCTTGACCTACTTCTCCTGTTTTCTGCACGTGCAGTTGTGAGCCCCACACGTGCAGTCCTAGGCTCTGTTTAAGCAGTCCAAAAACTCATCAAAATCAAACTTTCCAAATGCATTTCTAAGTTTAATTCAAGCAATTTCACTTCAACAACATGACATATGATCATAATAAACATGAAATCCAAACCCAAGAGATCATAACTTATGTTAATTGAACATATACAACTCAAATTGCCATGTTTCTTTCATTTCTTCATCTTTTCATGATATATACATATATATATATATATACATAAACATAGATACATACATGAGTTCAAGGCATGCAAAGGTGTAAAGACTAAGATAAACAAAAGGCAATTGCTCATAATCTAAGTCAAAACAACTCAAAACACAAGAATCAACCCTTTAATTAACTAAATCCGAAGATCACATGCTCAATTTCATGAAATATATTCAGTCAAGACCATAACTCATAAACCCTAACTTCAATGAGTGCAAAGCTTCATCTTATGGCTTGATTCTAACCAATTGAAGAAAGATGAGGAGGAGTCCAGTGGATTTACACTTACTTTGAGCTATATTCTTGATTTCCCCTTCTAATTTCTCAAATCTTCTAGCTTTAAGTTGAGCTCTCTTCTTCTTCTCTCTCTTTCTCCAGGAGATATTTTTGGTGTTTTTGTTGAGTCTAAGCATCATAAGGCTTATTTATATACATTATAACCAACAAAGCTTACCTCCATAAGTCTAAGTTTAAACTTAACTAAGGGTTGAGCCCAAATAAATCAATTTAAGTCATTACAAATCAAATTTTTACAAAACTTCATACTATGTTCTAAAAATCATGCTAAGCATAACTGTAATGTCAATTTCGGTTTATCGCGCCTCTAAGGCTTTCAATTTGCAGTCCAAAGGTCGCAATTTCAATAGATTTTCTTATAACCGATATATACAAGTTGATAAACATGTAATGTATACATTAAAACATGGAATTTCACATCAGGCGCATAATCACACATAGAATCACACATATATTGAGGGAATTAAAGCATATGGAGCATATGAGAGAGTCGGGTTATTACAGTTTTAGATTTGAATCTAACTTATTTTGTGTCGGAGTAAAGCAGTTTGTGCTCAAGCAGAGATATGTGTGCTTGAGTGGAGAAATGTGCCCTAAAGCGTAAAAAGTTGTGCTTGAGCAGTCAAGACATGCTTGTAGCTTCTCAATGCTTCAGAGTCAAATTCTGCAAAGTCACAAAGTGCACTCGAGTGATCTAAGTCAGTTATAGTTGCTTAAAAGTGCATTTTTGGATCAGATTGAGGTAAGATGATCAAATATTCATTCTTGAAATGTGAAATACATGTTGAGGTGAGACTATTAGATATTTATTCTTGAAGTGCAATATATATATACACAGATAGATAGATAGATAGATAGATAGATAGATAGATAGAGAGAGAGAGAGAGAGAGAGAGAGAGAGAGAGAGAGAGATTTAGTAAGATCTGCATATGTACCTTGATGAATTGAGAGTGATTTATAGATCAACATGCTTACATTGAAAATCAACAAGGGGCTTGTATTTCAATTACACTTTCATAGAGAGATTTCATTAGTGAATTCAGAGAACTTGAGCTTGGAAGCTTCGATGGATTTAGGAGTGGCTCTTCATTGTGGATTCTTCATTGGCATTGTGGATTCAACATTTGGAGAAGTAATTTTGAGGTGAAGATGGCGTTGGAAGAGGTATGAGGGATTTAAGGCAATTGAGCGTGGATTCTCTAGGTGATTGTATGCATTCCTTGTGTAATTCTTATTCTTCTTAGTGGATTAGTTTTGTGGCTGTTGGGCCGTGACTTTTTTTTTAATCATAATTAGAGGAATCCAATTATGATTTTTTCTGCGTAAAATCATTTTTGTTGATTATTGTTACTTGATAGTAGATTTAGTACAATTCTCTTATAATTGGATTAGATCTATGATTGTTTGATTGAGAATTATTATTCATTGTTGATATTGAATCCTAATTACAAATCATAATCTTAGGGGTTTAGATTTTTTATATTGAACCCTATTTTGTGTAAAAAGGGAAACCTATGGATATAACTATTTGTTAAATATGACTTTGATAATGATTTGATAAATGATAATCTAGACAACTGTTTTTGTAAGTACTACCATTGAAGTACAGAGGTCTTGTGCCTTTGGGAAATTTTAATATCCATTGGAAGTCACTCTGGTAGCCCTCCATTTATTACTTTGGTAACTCTCTATTTGTTATGGATCCAATAACCTTTTGTTCTGATTGTCACTTTGGTGCCCTCTATTCTGTTCTGAATCATGGTTATGGTTATATGTTCTGTATATCCTATGTATCTGATTGATTTCTATTATGATAAATGAACATCAATAACTATTTGTTTTGACTAAAATGCTTATCATCTCATCTCATCAATCTTGACCTAAATGCTTATCTATGATAATTTTATGACCCTTATGCTCTCGATATAATAATCCTCATTTTGCAATATGTTTATAAGTTGTTTACCAATTTTTAGAAGATAACGATCAGAGATGGAGGTGTACGGTTCATTTCAGGAATAGGGTTATGGAAAAGAAGTACAGTGCACTTCTATAATATTTACAAATTCGTTTGTACAACTTGAATTCTTTATTTTTGACATGAATAAATATAACCTTCGATATAAATAGAAACTTCCGCTTGTGTTTGTTAATTTGATTAGTCCTGTAATCAAGTTTAGGTAACAACAGTTAGTGGCCGCCTGAGATGCCTAACCCTTGGGTTTTGGAAATGGGTTGTGACAAAAATAGTAGAAAGTGAGGAAATTTTTTTTTTTTTTATAAAAAAATTGAGTTTATTTAGCATGTAGTAAAAGTAACACAAAATTAATTTTATTATACAAATCATAATAGCATGGTAACTAAATTTCTAGTTTCTTATAAAAACACACAAAAAAATACAAGAAAATTTAAATTTGTTATTAAAATAGTTACTTATAATTAGAATTCCTATTTTCTTGCAAGATTTCCATCCTAATAAAAATTTTCTCTTTATTTTCTATCATTTTTATTATTTATTTCCTTATAATAAAATGGGAGTCTTAAGTTTTGTTTGTGTGTAGTTTCAGTATTTTAAATATTAGATTTTACAAATAATTGTCAAATATATAAAGAATTTTTAGTAAAAATATATAACCTTTTATATTCTTTGATCCGAAATTCGGTACTCTTTATTATTATTTGGACTTCTTGGTGTCTGGTTGTTAATCGGGATTAGTTAATTGGAGTGGTTGGTTGTGTTTTGAACAGGTTGAGAGTTAGTTTTCAAAAGATTTTCTCTCTATTTCTCTTCAGGTTCGCTTGAGCGGTATATCCGTCGCTCGAACGATCTTCAGTTCCTTTCAGTATCTGTGTTTGCAGTCTAAACTTCTGGGAGTGAGGTGTTCTGTAACAACCTGGACCTGTGATTAGCCCATAATCCATGATTAAATATGCTTAATAAGTAATTAAGATGAAATTTTGAAGTTATTTGTGTTTATATATGTTTGTTGTAGAAATATCTGTTTATATTTCTGTTTGGTTTAGTGAATTGAAGGCCTTATCAGCATATGAACATGAAAGCGACTCGATTTGTGTTGTTTGGAATTTTTAGAAATTTATGGTATGTTTAGTTGAAATTTGATTCGAAGCCAAATAATTAGAATAAAATAATCCTAACTAACTACCTTTAAATTATTAAGGCAACCTAATTAAGCCTATATAAGGCACAAGTGAGCTCTTGATTACATTTTACACTCTCATTTCTTCGTCTTGGAGGCAACAAAACGTGAAAAGAGAGGGAGAGGAAGAGACAGAAGCTTAAGGAAGAAGAAAAAAAGAGAGGGATTGCTAGTCAATTGAAAGAATTGGAAGAGTTGTGCAAGAAATTCATAGAATTCAAAGAATTGAGAACTCTAGGTAAGAATTGTATTCCTCAAGGTTGTATTCAAGACATTAGAGTGAGAATTCTAGAGATTAAAGTGTTTAAACATGATGATTAAGCTAGAAATGAAGGAATTTAAGTTATACCATGCATGCATGCATATTTTCTTACATTTTGGGCTTGATTTTCAAAAATTCTCACATGCATGTAGCAATTGTACCTTAGTTTTGGGAATTCATCATGTTTTCCACCATTTTACCTTATTTGATCATGATTTGGAGGCCTTGAATTTAATTCATTACATGCATGTTTTCCTTACAAAGTTTCAAGTTGAATTTTGGACAATTTTTTTACTTTTGGGCCTTGATTTTGTGTAATGATCTTTAATTCGTCATGTTTTACAAGTTTACAAGTGATTCCTCAAGTTTTTGGCCCAAAAGGATGTATTTTGAAGGTTTAAAGTTGAGTTTTGAAGCTTGAAGAGCAAATATGGAAATTTCAGAATTCTACAACTTCGCTCGAATGACTGAACCTGCGCTCGAGTGACCACACTTACATTTGTACCTCCGCTCAAGCGAAAAAGTCTAAGCTCGAGCGTAAAATTTATGCTCCTAGAAGTTTTACAAAATTTTGCAGACCGCTCGAGCGATAAAGGTCACGTTCAAACGAGGACCCTGTTTACTTAGCCTTGCGCTCGAGCGACCGTCTAGCGGAAAAATCATGCAACCAATACTTTTGTAGAGTTTGCAGACCGCTCGAGTGACCTAAGTTGCGCTCGAGCGATCACTCTTATTTTTTAACCTCTGCTCGAGCCAAGGAAGTTGTGCTCGAGCGAAGACCCTGTTTTTAGCAAATTTGACCAAGTGTTTTGAATTACATTTTGGCATCCTCATTGCATCTTAGGCATTCTTAAACCCTAATTAAGACATAATAATGAGGATAAGACTTAAAAATGCACTAAGAACGAAACGAAATAAGCCAAATACTATCTGAGTGTGTGTTTCAATATGTGTATCTGTTATGTTCGTGTAGGTTACGCGCCGTGAGTTGTTGATCCATTATTGCTATCAAAGCTATATGTGAGTAATAAATCTGTAAAGTTATGTTTAACTTTAATTATTTTCTAATGATATGAAGTGATCAGTTTTCTGAAATGCTATGTTTTGTATGAATGAATGATTGTCCAATTTACGAAATGTATTTGTGGTATCCTTAGCAAAGGCCCTTGCCTAGGGGAAATAATATTGTGACTTACGGTCATGAGGCCCTCGCTCGGGGGAAACAATACAGTGGCATAGGCCCTCACCCGAGGGAAACAATACCGTGGTATAAGGCCCTCGCCCAGGGGAAATAATACCATGGCCTACGTATGCTATTTGATACTCGGTACCGGAGGTTCCATTATGGAACTTGTTATGAATGACCAATGTGATTTGTTAACGCTAATGGATGAGCCACACATGATTGGAATATGTATGAGACTATGACTCTGTTTTTGATATGAATACGATCATGATTATGTTTCTGATATGATAAGAGATTTGAAATCAATTCTGGACATCATTTATGAAATCTTTACTCTGTTATTATTCACTGGGCTCTAGCTCACTGTATTATTTATGTATGTAGGTGACCAGACGCGTGACCAAGCTTAGAGTTGATGGCTTGGAGTTTTGTTTGTCTGCCAGCCACTGTGCCTCTCGAAGAGGTTCCCTTTTGAGATTTGATCAAGTTTTTGAGACCATTGTATTTTCTTATGTTTGTCCGAACAAGTTTGTAAGTTCTATATATGTGGGTTTTGGTGACGTACAACTATTGTAACTATGACGTCACTTTTATGTATATAAGTTTTAAATTCCTGTCCCATGTATGTCTACATAGCTCAATGGACTATGTATGTTTATATATGTGCTTCTGCAACCCCTAATTATATGTTAATCTGTTCAGAGGCCTTCGATAATCCAAGGATTATTGGTCGGTTACGACACTAAACCTATAGGGGCGGGTTTGGGTCGTGACATGTTCTTTGCTCGAGCCATGGGTTGGTCGCTCGAGCAGTATTTTGTGTCTGATGCTTGAGCGGTCTTTCTTTCACTCGAGCGATATCTTTGTAGGTTTGAACTACTGGGAGAGGGTCATTGTGCGCTCGAACCATGATTTGTTTGCTCAAGCTGTTCTTTGTGTCTGACACTCTAGCAGTGTTTTGGTCGCTTGAGCGGTCTGTGTATATCAGTACAAGAAAAAGACATTTTCTTTCACTTTTTGATCTCTTCCTCTCTCTAAAAAGTAACTTTACCAAATTTCTTCATTGTTTCTCTAGTTCTTGTCTAAACCCCCCCTATACACTCAAATCCATTGGTCTCGGCACCGTAGTGCTTTGGAGAAAAGTATAGAGCTCATAGAGGTGAACATTAATCGGAAAAGTTTTCATTTTTAGCTCCGTCAAACTTTCGATCTTGTTCTTCTCTCCTTCTAATCTTGAGGTATGGATTTCTTTAACCTTTTTGTATGATTCTTAGCCTTGTTGTGTGTTACTTGAAAAGTGTAGTGATTTGGGAGTAGTGAGTTTGATTTAGGGTTTGGTTTTGGGAATATAAGAAAGGAGGTTTCAAATGGGTTCATGGGAAATGTTATGGAGATAGTATATTGTTGAGTTAGGTTGAAATCTTGAAAATATCTCCTATAAATGTGTTTTTGAAAGGAATAGATGTTTTGTTGGAAATCATTAGTTTTTGAACTAAGAATAAAGGGAAAGATGTTCAGTTTTTAAAAAGATAATATAAATAGATCTGTTGATGATGAGAGTGGAGTTGGATATGTATTATCACTCCTATATTGAGATAATAAAATTATAATTGTTGTTGGAGATTTATCTTTTGTATAAAAATATCTGTTTTGGACTATCAGTGGAGGATAGCTTTGATTGTTATAGAAATTGTCTGAGAATTGGGTTAATTAAAACCAACTACTCATGCATCTTGCATTGAACATTGTTTCATATTTATACATTGAAAATGTATTGTTTTGAAAAAAATTAGTGAATACCTTGGTGAATCTAGTCAAGGGGTGTGCATTCACCACATGACATTGTTAAGTATCATACAGTGTGTTAAGGCATTCTCTACTAGGCTTTAACTCACCTTATGTGGAAACTACCTTTTGGTTGTTGATGGTATGCCTCCGCCAAGGACTTAGCTTAGAAGGATCGTGGAGCTGAAAGCTCATTATGTTCTTCTTTTATTGTAAATATCTTTTGTATAAGCTTGGGGCTTTTTGTTTGTTTTGGGCTTGACCCACTTTTGTTACAACCAAGCATTGTCTTGGAAATATGTAACCACTAAGGCATGAACTTCTTTAAATTTCCTTTCATTTCATGTATATCGCCTTGTGTCACATGTTATAGATTCAAAATTTAGGATTTGTGAATATATAATACACGTGGTAACTTTTGTAAAGATTATCAAATGAATTAGTGAAAGAACGAAATATTATTAGTTTCAGCATGTTTAGTGTACTTTATGGGATTATCTGTCGTTGTTTGGAGATGTTACAATCAGTGCCGCTTCAGATAAGAAGAAGCTCATCCTCAGTGAAAGTATTCCACACCCTTATGCTAACAAGAAGAGACGCTGGAATCTATGGCTAGGCCATGCCCCCAAAGACTAGCGGTAGACCTGCTTAGCCGAGTACTAAACACGACAAAACGTCCTTTCCAACAAGAGTTGCTGTCGTGTAGCTGCCCGTACGGCCAGATAACAGACCTCACCAGCAGGGGGCGTAGCCGCTCGAGGACGCCAACACTTGCATAACCGTACATGGTGCCCAAAGTCGCGCTCGGTACCACAGTTGCACGAGACAACACTCGTATAACCGTACATGGCGCCTAAAGTCGCGCCATCCCAATCGTAGTCCCTAATCTGATCCATGTCGAACATGGTGGCCAAGAAATGAATATGAACCCCTATTAAACCTATTTATGAACAGAACGCTTCTGAGTAGGTGTAACAGGAATCCTCTAGTATACTGGGCAATTTGGATATGAGTGATCGGTCAGCGGTGTCAGAAACGATCATGGAACCACTGGTATGGAACCAGACCACTTTCATAAGGTGGGGCAACTCCCAAGAAGAACCTCAGTGCATCATTTCAGCAAGTGAGATCTGGGTCAAGTAGGATAGGAAGGCCCCCCACCGGAAGGCCTAATAGCATTGTGAAGTCTTCTGGCATCATGGTCATTTAACCGGAGCTCGGAAAGTGGAAAGAGTATGTAGTGTCCCACCATCACTCCATCAAAGCCGCAGAAGGCCGAAACTAACCCATGTGTCACTCAAGGACTCGCACAAAGGCCCGAAAACGTACCCATACACCAGAAGTCTGACAGTCCTAGGAAGGGTTGAGCACCACTTCATTACACCAAATGGAGAGCCGAAGCCATGGACAGGATGGAAGCACTCCTGCAAGAAAGAACAAAGATGTGCAAATTTCCAGAAAAGAGAAAATAAATAAAAATAGTGTAAAACGAAGAAAATGAGGCCATACCCTGAAGCCCATATGGGACACATGCCACTATGGCTCTCAAAGAACCACCAAACAAGGACTACCCTTGTCTAGCTCAACGAATCTCTCCATCCTGGCCCATGGAGTATGGGCATGAGGTACATAAGTAGCAGGATCAAAAGGTGGAACTACCCAGCCATCTGGTAATCTGTCGCAAGCAATATAATGGCCAAAAAAATGAGAAATGATGCAAATGATGGCAAACATAGTGAAAAAGCGCAGAAAATGAGTTAGAAATTCAAAACGCATGGGTGTTTTTGGGCAATAAATGGTAATGATAGGGTAACATATATGGGTAAAATATTCACTAACAAACGGGAAATATGAGGAAAAGCCCTAGGCATTCATTGAAATAGTCGAAAAGTCATCAAAAAGCTCGCAGAAAGTCATAAAAGCATGCAACAATGGAAGAAAAGCTGGGAAAGTTAAAAAAAAAATGAGAACACTTGAGAATGATCAAGAAGTGGTCAAAATTGGAAACTGTTTGGTAGAAATAGAGGTAGTAGAGCAAGGAACCCAAAAAGCCAAATGGAACTCTAAACCATCGAATGATAAAAGGGCACCAAGGTTAAAAAAGTAGAAGCTAGGGAGGAAGGAGAGAGGTTTTCGGAAATGGTAGTTAGGGAAATTAAGCTTGGAAGGCAATTTAAACCCTTTGGGTCATGGAAAGTCTGTTCACGTCGACCGATTATGTGTGTACACATTTGTTGTGCGTATGCACAAACTTTGTGCATGCGCACATCGGCCTAATATGTGCACGCACATCCTGTGTTGCCACACGTGTGGCCCATATGCCATGTACGCATGGTCATCCTATGGCACCCTCTGGACATCCTCAAGGCACAGGTACGTCCTAAACTCAAGTTCAAGCATTGGCACGCCTTCGAGGCACATCATGTTAATTGGAAATTCAATTATCAATCTCATGGCATCGCATAATACTGGCACATGAATCATTTGGAACCCAAAGGAATGCATGTCTTATCTGATGGGTTTATTGTTATTATTTCGAGGGCGTTACATTTGGAACCCACATGGAAAAATGAACCCTTAGCTTTCCCCCAGCTGGGTTATTAATTGGAATGGAAAAATGTTTTCAAAATCACACTTGGCATAGGTAAAATTGCATGGTTAGAGTTCCCACTTGGTAACGTAAAACTTCAAAATTGTAAATCTTTGGAAACCGAATTTTGAAGATTTTTGGCACATACTTGGAACCACTTGGGAAATTTTGGAAAATACTTAGAAAATCCTAGAAAATTTTGGAAAAAACTTAGAACCACTTGGGACATAAATATAAACCTCCATGCCTCGTCGATACGAGCATGGAAAGACAGCAAATAAACCCCCATGTCTCGTCGATACGAGCATGGAAAGACACCTAATAAACCCCCTTACCTCATCGATACGGGTATAGAATGACATTCAATAAACCCCCATGTCTCGTCGATACGAGCATGGAAAGGCACCCAATAAACCCCGTTGCCTCATTGATACGAGCATGGAATGACATTCAATAAACCTCCATGTCTCATTGATACGAGCATGGAATGGCATACAATAAACCCCCATGTCTCGTTGATACGAGCATGGAATGACATTCAATAAACCCCTAAGCCTCGTTGATACAAGTATTGAATGGCATTCAATAAAACCCCTGTGCTTCGTCGATACGAGCATGCAATGGCATCCAATAAAACCCCTATGCATCGTCTAACACAAGCATGGAAAGGCATCCAATAAATCCCGATGCCTCGTCTGATAGGAGCACATGGAATGACATACATTGGCATCATAGTGGCATCATTCTAACCACACTGCGATGTATATTATTGTTTGGAATGGCCTTTTTTTGGAAAAATTTGCAGGACTGGCACAACTTGGAAACGAATGGAATAGAACTTGGCATAAGTTTTGGCACAACAAGGTGAGTATGGCAGGTATTGCCCACTCTCCTATTTTAAGATTGCATGCTTAGATGAATGTTTGAGTGCTTGTTGCATACACTCACTCACGTAAGAATTATTGCACAACCGCCCCCAAATTACAGTGATCTAATTTCTTGCATCAAGGATATATAGGCAACATGCGGGTTCAATCACTTGCATGCATGTTTGGCACTACTTTAAGCCTTAGGGTCATGTCAACTGGGATGGTCTTGGATCTTTGACATTCATTCCACATCACTTCATGATTACATAAGTTTTGTCAAAGAGGGGCAACTGTAGACACCCATTTTTTACTAACCCTAAGATTTCGGGTGTTTGCAAGCCTCCCGATGATGAAACGGTAATTACTTCATCTTTAGAATATTGAAAGTTATTTGGAGTTGTTGTATAAACACGTTTTGGCCAAAAATCAACTTTTTGGAAAAATAACCATTTTATCCCTGGACCTATTTTTAGCCAAAAACTAGTTTTTTAACCCAAGAAAGAGAGAACGGTCTGATTGTGCTTTGATCAAATATATTTTCCAAAATTAGTAATCAATTTTTTCAAAAACATTGATCGAAAGGCAATTCAGGCTTACTTGGGCCACAAGCAAGCCAAGGGCATAGGACCCCGCACTTGTGCATGCATGCATGATACGTGCAGCAAGGCAAAATATGCGTGCGCACATTAGTTGTGCGTGTGCATATCCAAACGTGGCAGAATTATTTTTGGTAACTCAATCTTAGTGCATTTTCAGTGGAAGGCGGCAGAGGAAGCGATGAGGGTTTCCCTAGCTTGCCCCCCCACACCTCCTCAAGCCTATAAATAAGGCCTCTCCCCCTCCCCTTCAAAGAGTTTACAACTTGAGAGCTTTTTGAGCATTTGAGAGCAAAAATTCCATTTTCTTCACCCTTCTTGCCTTGACTCTGAAAATAGCCCACCCACAATAACTTAAAACACTTAAAAACAACCTAAGGACTGAAGAACTTGAACTCTAGCTCAGAACCTTTGCTTGAGAGATACTTGCAAGAAAGAAACTTGAGTTTATTTGCATTTTTCTTCACATGCCTTCAGTTTAATCAAATAAGAAAGTTGTAAAAATAATGTAATACCCATACATTAAGCTTGGTTTGAATTATGTAGATATTTTGTATATTTCTTTATTTTTATTTTTTATTTGCTCTTTTATGCATATTCATCATTTAGTAGTCTCAAATTGGGCTTAGAATAATTTTTGTATGTGTAGTTGTATATATTGATCATATTTATTTTATGTAATGCATGTAAGTGTGTCCTTGTTGCATGCAAGTTAAATACTCTCTATGCAAAATTGTATGCTTTGAATGTTTTTGTGGGTATTGCTTGTATTAGCTTGGATCATTGCCATAAGTTATTAAAAATACTCTTTTCGTTTGAAAGCCTTCATTCTTGAAAAAAATAGCATTGTTCTTTCAATCTAAAATAAGTAATATTCATTCTTTATTCAAATCACATAGTTTTAGGTTAATTAAGGATTTTCAGGCTTAAAATAAATTTGTATGAATAATTAACCACTAAAATCATAACATAAAAAGTTAGTAGAGGCCAATCTTCGAATTTGGCAAAATGGGGTGCTATTATTCAATGACCTTCCCCTTTTGTACCTAAGCTCCTGAACCCGGGATTTTCTTGGTTGTGATGGACTGGTCCTTAACTTAGTTTAATTGTTAAAGGTTTTTTAATTCCCCTTCTAAAAATTAAGTAGCGACTCTTTGTTGGTCAAAGCGAGTTAGTGTGGGAAACATGCCTTGGACTTAAAAAAGACACGTCGCCCACAGTTTGCCCTGGTTTTAAATGAGGCCCCCGCAAGTGAGCGGTGGGGTTAGTCCCCCAAAATTAATCGAGGTGTGCATAAATTGACACGGATATCGAGTTATCAAAATAAAAAAATAAAAATAAATTGACCCTTCTTTCATGTTCATTGCTCAAGTTGAAGGCCTTGTTTCACATGCAAGGAAGCTGAAGGGAAGTTTCCAATAAGGGGAGAAAGCATACAATAAATTTCTTCACAACTTCCTGGATTTCAACCACTATGTTCCAATGAACTATTGTACCATACCATACAATGGATTTGCAATTAACTACTTTGAACTTCAATGGAGACTTTCCTGCTGTCGTAACGTAATTTCGAGGTAGTGCGAAGTAGGAACAACATATGAGCATATCACAGAAACAAGAAGAAATCAGATAAATATATGGGTGTAATTTCGAGGTCTGTGTCTAGGAAATAGGAACACATAAGCCAGCCTATCACAGAAAAAAATTGGATAAATATGGGGCGTGGAGGGCAAAGTTTTTTCCAATATGTTTATTAGGTGAAAGCTGTTAAGATTGTATTTGGATCATAAAGATTAGTAGAAATTTATAAAGGAAAATGCAAAAGATGATGAAAATGTAAATGAAATATAAATTATTTTTTATTTATTTTTTTTGTTTCTCTCTCTCTTTAAATTCTTATCTAAATTTATGATTCAATGCAGCGTAAGGTGAACATACGTACCCACCAACTGCTAGGAAACTGAAGGGAAGGTTTCAATTAAAGGAAAATAAAGTAAATGCAACAAGGCAAGAGAAATCTCTTCACTTTTTGAAAATTGGATTTGCTTGGTTTCAAGGCAATGTGATATGCTCATTCTTCCAATAAATGAATTATTTGCAGCATGGCCCTTCTTTAAACTTCATTTAATTTCGCGGTCACAGTGCATTAGTAGGGTCATCTTGTGTCATTTCAAGAACCTGCTACTCCTTAAATAAAGCCATTCATGCTGACTACATATGCCTTGTGTATTAAGATTTGAGATTTGGAGTGGTTGCTGTTTTGCAGTTTATTATGCTTATTTTAGGATTTATTTTAATAATTCAAACTGTTTATTTTAAAAAAAATATCAGGTAGGCTATATGTCAAATCTTATGTACCAAATCACATTTGTACCAAATCCTATGTCATAGTTCTTGCTTTTGTTGGATGACCTCTCTTTAATAAGCCTTCGTTTGGGAAGTGGGTTGGTTTTTTGATTTTTTTTTGGCTATTTTAGCCTAGGGCTAAAAAGTCTGGTTTGGGAAGGGCTTTTTGGGTTTTTTGACTTTTTGGCTTTTTGGTGAGGTGTCTTCGTGTAACAACCCTCATTTTGACTTAGCCATGCTTGCATACAGTCCTATAAGATCTTGTCTCGTGTTATTGCAAATCTTGTTTATCTTGTTTTGTCTTGCTTTGTTTAAGGTGTTGCTTGCATGATTTTGTTCCTTGCTTGGTGTGTAGCCGAGGTCATTTGAGCTTAGTTCACCTCTGAACCTTTGTATTTAGAACTGTTCTGGAACCGCTTGGTCGACCCCCCCCCCATCTTCACCTCGGGCATGTTTGCCGAGATGTTTTGCACTTAGTGATCCTTGTCCTTGGGCAGGTATGGCCTAGACCGAGTTGTGGCACACCCAGGCCAAGGTGTGGCACAACTTAGTCAAG
Organism: Camellia sinensis; assembly: GCF_004153795.1. Classification (NCBI taxonomy): domain Eukaryota; kingdom Viridiplantae; phylum Streptophyta; class Magnoliopsida; order Ericales; family Theaceae; genus Camellia; species Camellia sinensis. The sequence continues at coordinate 3,269,106 of NW_021025727.1, read as the reverse complement.
TGTCGTCCTCCCTAGCCGATGTCTTTGTTACCCTGTTGCCGAAGCTTTGACCTTAGCCGATATCATTACTTTCCGATGTGTCTTGCCTTAGCTTGCCGCATACGCTTTGTCATAGACTTGTCTTATCAATCAGTCACCTTTTGAGTTGAACCAACCCGAAAGCGCCACGTGTCCGAGCTGAAGGTTAAGTCAGCCGGCAGGCCTGTGAGCATATCATTCTTTTGTATCATTTTGTTGTAAGTTTTGTTCTTGAAGAGAGAGAAGCTCTAGAAGAGGGAGAAGGAGTTTTAGAGTGAGAGAGTAGAGTCCAGAGTTGACCTTTGGAATTTGAGCCGTTAGATTCGAGCTGTGAGGTAAGAATCTTAATCTACTCTGGTTGTTGTTATTGATCATCTAGCTGCATTGCATGATCGAATCTGTTTTGCACGTCATGCATTGATTTGAAGTTGGTTTCGGAAGAGAAAAATAGTATTCATGTGTTCTTGAAGAAAAGTCTCGTTTTGACCCGAAAGTTTGGAACAAGAACCATGTTTTTGAGTTTGTTCTTGCATGATCTTCTTATATGGGTACCCAGGTCCATGTTTTGAACTCATGGCACGAAATCTTAGATTTTTTGTAACAAGTTATAATCTTTGCATTCATCTTCTTCATGATCATGCTCATTATGTTCTTTATGTTCTTCAAAGGGAAACCTAGGTTTTCCCGACTTTGCTTTTGAATGTGGCCATCGGGACCACACCTCGGCAAGGGGGGTGTGGGACCTCGGCAAAGACCTGGTTGGTACCCAGTGTGTTTTCATGAGACGGAAGCAGTGTTTAAACTCCCAGCATGTTTTGCTTTGTTATTGACTTGGATCTGGTGAGAATGCCGGGATCATTTGCATGCATATAAAGCTTGTTTTGAGAATGTGATTGCCATGTGATTGTAGGTCCGTGATCTTTGCTTTGAGCCTACACCCGAGAAGATCTAGGTGAATGGTATTTTTATTTTTTTATTAATATACTGTTTTGATAAATCTTGCTTTGCTTTGTTTTGACGAGAGTATTTGTTAGCATGAATGAATAGCTCTATTTATTGTATCAAGTATAAGCCTTTGTTTGATGTCAGCCTTGAAAAGTCCCTTGTGCTGTAGGACTCTAAACTTTCGCAGCACTAAGTATAAAAGGATACGGTCCTTTCTTGGAAAGACTATCGTGTTAAAGCGGGCTACGGGCCTAAGTAACACAAGACCACCGTGTTAAAAAGAGATACGGGCTTAAGTAACACAAGTCCCTTGTGCTGGAGGACTATAAACTTTCGCAGTACCCCTGACTAATCGATTACGGATCGTGCAGTCTTTGTTTTGCTACTGACGGTTTACCGCGTGGATTTGTTTGTTCGGAAAGATTGATTTGTGTTTTGCCGATGCCAGTAAGCATCCCTTGAGACTTGTAAGACTTGATAGATGAATACAGTTCATCTCTTGTTTTGATAAAGTTTTGATGTGTTTTGCTCTGAAAGGAATCTCGGCTAATATTCGTATGGTCTTGGCATGTTTTGTTTTGAAAAGACTTCGGCTATATTCATGCAAAACCTTTATTACTAGTACCATTCACTGAGTATCCAAGCTCACCCTCTCTATATATATGTAGGTGATGAGCAGGACGGCGGCGACGCCTAGATGTGTTTTGCAAAGCTTGTTTTGGATTCTTGTCATGTCGGCTTGACTTGTTCTTTGTCGGAAAAATTTGTGTTTACGTCGGTGAATCTTGAAGATTATGCTTCTTTGGCTTGTAATCATTGTAATTGCACATGTCGGCTTAGAAGCCTTTTGATCAAGATTCTGATATGTATTTCATTTATTATCAACCGAATGTGAAACTATGTCTTGCACGTCTTTAAGTTTGATCTATGCACAGCTCTTATGGACCACTTGTACTTTGATTTATTGTTTCCGCATTTGTGAGCCCCGTATATTATATTCTGTTTGAGTTTAACTTTTCAAAGTTGGCCTTCGGTAATCTCGGATTACTGGCCATCACGGCACCAAACTTCTAGGGGCGGTTTGGGGTCGTGACACTTCGGGAGGCTCTATATACACACCATAAGTTGTCTCAAGGCAAACCATTTCTAAACACACACCAAAAATAATTTGAAAAATAAATATTGTTCTCATCACACACCACAAATTTATATATTTATCCATACTCACACACCAACCCCAACAATATACACACAAAGTTCCATCTTTGCCCCCACCCAGCCACACACCCCACACCCACGATATTTATCTCCCCCTCTATTCTCTATTCAAACTGGTGAACACTATTGCTGAAAACACACGTCGTCTGTGGTGTTGCTCAACACAGTTGGAACTTCACATTGGAGATTTAGTAGGTGAGTTATTATTTATTTTAGGGTTTTATGCACTTATCTCCATTGCTGTAAACACAACATTATTGCATTCCACGGATGCTCCGTTCTGAAAAAAAAAAAAAACAAAAAAATAAATTGTAAATGTTCGGCAGTACAGAGTCGAATTAAATGAAATTGCTCGATTTTTGTTAACCGAATATACGAATAAAGTTCGAATGTAGTATGTTGAACATGTTGTTCAACCGTAGTATGTTGAACAAAGGCATTTTGTTCGACGGTAGTATGTTGAACAAAGGCATTTTGTTCGACCGTAGTATGTTGAACAAAGACATGTTGTTCGACGGTAGTATGTTGGACAAAGCCATTTTGTTCGACCATAGTATGTTGAACAAAGGCATTTTGTTCGACCGTAGTATGTTGAATAATGATATAATATCCACCTCTGGTTACCCGAACTGTACCAACTATTTACCACTTAGCAAGTAATGAAAACGAAAACAAAAACAACAAAAAAATAACCTCTTCCTTGCTCCATTGTTGCGAATCAAAGTTACCAGATGCATCATTCATTGAATCCATTCAAAATCTTCAATAATATTATATTTTTGATTATTTGTTGAAGAGTTTTTGGTTTTGGTTTTAGGGTTTTTGTATTCTTAACAAAAAAGATACGTAAGGAATAAGTTTGAAATTGATGATTTATATTATATTCATTCTTGTCCTTTATGGTAAATACACAAATGGTGTGTAACATAACTTGTCCTCTATAGTCATTTCACTTAAGGTTAAAATTGTAATAAAAAAAAATTTAAGTAATGATTTGCCTTGAGAGAAAAGGTGGTGTGTAAATAGAGCCACCCGGTGTCTTCATGGTGAATGACCAAACTGCCCTTGAAGTGATTTTTTATATTTTTACTCCTTGCCATACATCACCCACGTCGGCGTCATTGGTGCGGATTTTTTTTTTATTTTTTTTAATTTTTTTTTGGGATTAGGCGTATTTTTATGGCTTTTTTTTTAATTTATGTTTTTGTCATTTTTGTTTTTGTATACATTAATTTGTTCTTTTTCTTTAATTTACGTTTTTGTCTTATTTATTTTTATTGGTATACAATAATTTGTTTTTATTTTTCAAAAATGGATTTTCATGTGTTTTACTTATTTGTAAATTACGTGACAAATGGTAATTTCTGTTTTTAAATTTTTTTTTGGATGAGGCGTATTTTTCTGGCTCTTTTTTTTTTAATTTACGTTTTTGTCATTTTTATTTTTATTTGTATACATTAATTTGTTTTTATTTTTCAAAAATGGTTTTTCATGTGTTTTATTTATTTTTAAATTACGTGGCAAATGCTAATTTCTATTTTTAATTTTTTTTTTGGATGAGGCGTATTTTTGATGTTCTTTTTTTTTTTAATTTACGTTTTTCTCATTTTTATTTCTATTTGTATACATTAATTTGTTTTTATTTTTCAAAAATAGTTTTTCATGTGTTTTATTTATTTTAAAATTACGTGGCAACTGCTAATTTCTGTTTTTAAATTTATTTATTTATTTATTTTGGTTGGATGAGGAGAATTTTTGTGATTTTTTTTTTCATTTACGTTTTTGTCATTTTTTTTTATTGTTTTCAATTTGCTTTTTTTTTTTTGGGTTTGGAAAAAGCTTTTTATGTTTTGCTTTTTTTAACATGACGTTGAAAACGTAAATTTGGGTGTTATGTTGTTGTCTTCTTTTATATATATATATATATATATTAATTTGTTTTTTTTAATTTTGGAAAAGGCTTTTTCATTTTTTTTTTGAAATGACATGGAAACTGCTAATTTCGGTTTCATTTTATTGACTTTTTATTTTGTTTAATTTTTTTTTGAGAAAGTTTTTTTTCTTGTTTTTTAATTTTAAATGACGTTGACAATGCTTATTTCAGTTTCATTTTAATGTGTTTTTGTTTTTGTTGTTGTTGTTGTTGTTGTTGTTGTTTTTTATTTGTTTTTTTTTGTTAGAAAAGGCTTTATTATGTTGTTTTTTTTTTCAAATGATCTGAAAAATGATAATTTTGGTTTTTTTTTGTTTTAATTTGTTTTTTGTTTTTGGAAAAGGATTTTTTATGTTTTTTTTTAAATGACGTGGAAAATGCTAATTTTTGGATGAGGTGTGACATGGATAGGCCCACAAGGCATACGACCCACAGCAAACCACCCCAAACCCATCGCTTGGGACCAATAACATAACCCGGTTGGCAAAGCCCAAGACAGCTGGAGGCCATCTAGGCATGGGGGGCCAATGGCATTCGGGCACATGGCAGGTGGAACACAGGCCACATCAGCAGACAAAGATCTGCAGAGTTATTACCACAACACATCACCATTAATGCAGCCCATCACAGCATTTATTACGATAACACCTCCCCGTCGGAACAGAGCCCCCTCACCCTGAACAAGGTAAGCTACGGCACAGGCTTTCGGCGGAAGGGGGCACGTTACAAGGGACAGTGAAATGATTACCAAAGGATATAAGCAAGAATAGAAAGACACGAGGGAGGTTAAGCTTCTTATCTCTCTCTCTCTCTCTCTCTGCATTTCCTTCTTCCACTGCTAATTCTCTCGCCGGAGGGTTCACTGGGGGACTGCCCCGTTCCCCTTTGGACTTGCTTGCAGGTCATTTAACGGAATCATCACCCTGAACCAGAACTTGAAGAGCCTGGACTAGCCCGACCCATCCACCCAGGACGGACAGCATTATCAGTTGGCGCCGCCTGTGGGAACCTTGTGGTTTATTCGTGCGCTAGTTGTGTTCACTATCGCCGGAGCCCTCCTTTCTCACCATTACCTTTTTCCTCTCACCCGTCCAGGTGTATGGTCACGACTAGGTCCATGGCCTCCCACCATAATACCACCGATCACCAAACAGACCCTTCCCATCCAAACAACCCACCACAATACATCATCGAACTCACTAACAGTATTAACCGCATGGCCGAGCAAAACCAGATCAATGCTTTGCTCCAAAGAAACCTCCCCGCTCCACCTCCAGACATTCCACCCAACAGAAAGAAACCCCGGGCCACACTGCGCCACAACCCCCTACCCAGAAGGTTCGCAGCCCCTTCCTCCCCAACATGAAAACCTACCACCCCCACCTCCACGCCCGCCAGTCGCAGCACTGGCTCCTGAGGGGGAAGCTAGCAGTGTCCAGCCTCCATTGACCGACCATGGTGACGACATTCCCCTCTGGGACGCTGAACTCCGAGCTATGAAACTCCAACTACAAGGGGTCATGCAGAACATTCAGCACAAGCCCTCAGTCACCGCAAACTCGCCTTTTGTTGCCTCCATCCGCGACAAACCATTGCCCACCAAGTTCAAAATGCCTACCATTGACTCCTTCGATGGCACGACGGACCCAGTCGACCATCTGGAAACCAACCGCACCCTCATGATCCTCCATGCTTTCCCTGACGAGATCATGTGCCGAGCTTTTCCAGTGACACTAAAGGGATCAGCTCGGTTGTGGTTTAGCCAGTTACCGGTGGACTCCGTCTCTACCTTCCAACACCTCAGTGACTCTTTCCTGAGCCACTTCATCGGGGCCCAGCGTCAGAGACGCCCAGCCACCCAACTCCTAAACATTCGTCAGACCGAGGGGGAGTCGCTCCGCAGCTTCGTCACCCGCTTCAACACCGAGGCCCTTCAAGTAGCGGAGAATGACGACAAAGTCATCCTCACCGCCTTCATGGCCGGCCTGCAGTCGTCGGATTTCCTTTTCTCCCTCTCCAAAAACCCTCCAACCACCATGGCAGCCCTACTATCCAAAGCCCAGACATACATGAATGCTGAAGATTCCCTGGCCGCTCGGCAAGAGCCGACCCCTAAAAATTTGACCCCCAAAGACAAGAGGAAAGACTCCGAACCCAGAATCGCCCAGTATAATAGCCAAACACCCCACTATAATGACCGACCCCCCCGAGCCGACCAGTCGACTCCGACCCGACCGCCCGGTCGGTTTGAGTGGTACACACCTCTCAACTCCCCCATGGAGCACGTCCTCAATCAGATCCAGCGGGACTACCCCCTCAAGTGGCCCATACCTTCACGAAACCCTTCCACTCGGAAAGATCAGTCCAAATACTGCCGTTTCCACCAAGACCATGGCCATACCACCGACGAGTGTATTAACCTCAAAGATCAGATCGAGACCTTCATACGCCAGGGCCGCCTCAGCCGATTCACAGACACCCGCCCTCCACAGAGGCAAAGAACCGACCTTCCCAGGAACAATCGCTGACACACCCCACCCCGCAATCAAGCCCCACCTAACCAAGGCCACGATCGCCCACCACCACAGCCTCGACCTCCAGGTAATCCCCCTCCACTAGTCGGAGAAATCAGAGTAATTTCAGGCGGCCTTGCTTGCGGGGGACCATCCTGCTCGGCTCAGAAGGCAGAGCTCAGAAAAATCAGGCAGGGCTCAGACAAAGCAGTGGCGACGGTGGACCGACCTCCCAAACAGTCAAAACAATGGATCGAACCCATCACTAATTAGTCATTGGGCATAATTAATCATGGTTAATTGGCTATATACTAAACCATAATAGAAGGGGTCCAACTACAAAGTCAGACGAGTCCTCATAGACAACGGCAGCTCTTCAGACATTATCTTCCTCAATTGCTTCCGCCAGCTCAAGATTGGGGAAGAAAGCTTGTCTCCTCTCCAAACCCCTCTGGTCGGCTTCACCGGCGACCGTGTGACCTTCATCGGCTCCATCGATCTACCTATCACCATTGACGAACACCCGCGGCAGACCACTAAGTTGCTCACCTTTCTTGTGGTCGACTACCCCTCTGCTTACAACATCATCCTTGGCCGCACAGCCCTAAACGCCTTCCAAGCCATCACATCCACATATCATCTTGCCATCAAATTTCCTACCGATCTCGGTGTCGGAACTGTCAAAGGAGAACAGACTGTGGCCAGGGAGTGTTATGTCGCCTCACTCAAAGAGGTCAAGATAAAAGAGGCCATGATCATCGAAGGGCTTGACGCCCGAGATGAGGACGAGCTGGTCAGAGGAGAACCCGTAGAGGAACTTGTTGAAGTTAACATTGATCCCACCAACCCAATCAAAACTGCCAAAATTGGCAGTCAATTACCTTCCCAAGCCAAGGCCGACCTTATTGCTCTCCTGACCGAGCACAGAGATGTATTCGCCTGGACCCATTCTGACATGACAGGCATCGACCCCTCCTTCATAACCCACCGCCTCAGCATCGAACCCCACTTTCGACCCCCCTGCCAGAAGCAACGCATTTTCCATCCGGAGCGCAACACTCTTATAGCCGCAGAAGTTAACAAGCTCCTCGAGGCCCAATTCATCAAAAATGTGGACTACCGATATTTTTGTGAGAGAGGAAAGTGAGTTAAAAACTGAAAAGTAACTTTTAACCGACTTCCCAATTGATAGCTGTTGTAAGTTTTGTTTGCTTGAAAGTTTTGGAATGTAATTGTAAAATGTTTTAAAATTATATTCTGATGTATATTTCTACTTAAAACTCCTATCCTAGAAGCTATAGGATATGACTTCACAAGGTATGTATAAGATCAAGCATAAATCGCCTTCAACTTGACCTTCAAGGAAGCAAAGCATGTCGACTCCGAAGGTCATAGAACTACCAGTGCATGTAAAAATCATCTCTAGAAAAGCAGATACACCCATCTCAAGGTCAACACGGTATTTTCACAAACCACTTAGAATAATTACTCTCCAATTCCAACATATCAAACTGACAACCGCAATTTTTATAAGGTTCAATTAACCGTAGATGACCTCTAGACTCCCCAAAATACACTGACACCTTGGTGAGACCATTTGGCATCAACAATGGCAAGAATTCATCTCGATTAATATCATAACATGTTGGTTCTTTTGAGTGGCAACAAAGCCAATGGATCTTTCTATTAAAGAAGACACCATTTTCAACTCCTATATCACTACTAAAAACCGGACCTTTTGCGACGGTCTCAAACGTCGCAAAAGGTTCACTTATCATCGCAAAAGATTTTTTGCGACGGAGTAGCGACGGGAAATGATGGGTGGCGGAAGGAGGTTTAGTGATTGAGTTTCTCCCTTGAGCATTAACTTTGTTTTTTTTGCTCACTGGTTATTTATTTAATTTTTTCTGTAGAATATAGTCACAAAAGAGGCACTTTTTTTTTTGTTTTGCTTTTTGATGTTTAAACTATCTGCAAGACCAAGTTTAACAAGAGTCTAAAGCAACCTCTTTATGTGTTTACGGGCAAAAGGCATACAAAGTGCACCTACCTAAATTGCATGCCTAGGAATAGTGGAAAATTTCTTGGTGTTAGGGGTGAGAACGTAGTAACGTGTGTCATTATAATCCAAAGTGAAGTAAGAGGGAAGAGCAAAGCAACAAGCCATTACACAACGGGGTGTCATTGACGAAATTGAGTGATCAAAAAGCATTTGTAAACAAATATATTTGTATGTCCCATTTTTAGTTTAGTTTTTTTTTAAAAAAAAAAAAAAAA
>NW_021025727.1:3187891-3259247 GCF_004153795.1 Camellia sinensis | reverse complement strand
TGCTCCTCCTACAGAGTTAATCACACTCTGCAGCCCTTATCCGTTTGCCAAGTGGGGGATCGACCTGGTCGGTCCGCTTCCCACCGGTCGAGGCCAGACCAAGTTCGCGATTGTTGCCATTGATTACTTCACCAAGTGGGTCGAGGCTGAACCCCTTGCCACAATCACCGAGCGGAACACCACCAGGTTTATCTGGCAATAGATCATTTGTCGATTTGGCATCCCTCAAGCCATCATCTCTGACAATGGCAAACAATTCGATAACGCGAAGTACAGAAAATTTTGTGCAGATCTCCAGATTCAACCATGCTTCTCTTCCCCCGGTCACCCCCAAGCAAACGGCCAAGTTGAGGTCACCAACCGTTCCCTCCTGAAAATCATCAAAACCAAGCTCGAAGCTGCTAAAGGCCTTTGGGCTGAGGAACTACCAAACGTACTTTGGGCTTACCGAACCACTGCTCGCACTCCCACTGGGGAAACCCCTTTTCGCTTAATATATGGCGCTGAGGCGGTTATTTCGGTAGAAGTCGGTCTGCCCACTCCCAGGGTTTTACATCCGGATCTAGCCTCAGCCGAAGAGCTCCATCGAACAGACCTGGACCTTGTCGAAGAACTCAGAGAGACTGCTGCTGTCAGATTGGCTTCGTACCAGCAGAAAATGAGAACACACTACAACCGCCGAGTTCGACCACGAGAGTTCTCCGTGGGGGACCTTGTCTTACGAGAAGTGACTCTTGTCACAAAGAATCCAACCGAGGGCAAACTGGCAGCCAAATGGGAGGGGCCCTACGTTGTGAAAGCCCGACCACGACCAGGCACTTACCGACTTCAAGACATGGAAGGCCAAGACCTGCCCCATCCCTGGAATGCAGAACATTTGAAGCGTTACTATCAATAAGTTCATACTTTTGTATTGTCAATATTGTTGTATTTCCCTCTTTAATACATAATGCAAATTCCGACTGCAGATCTCAGCTTTCATAATTCAACTATCTGTATGTCGCTCCCATGACTTTTTCACTTGCAGCACTTCAAAGCCTCAGCCAGACTGAGCACTTCGAAGCCTCAGCCAGACTGAGCACTTCAAAGCCTCAGCCAGACTGAGCACTCAAAGCTTCGGCCAAACCGAGCACTTCAAAGCCTCAGCCAGACTGAGCACTTCAAAGCCTCAGCCAGACTGAGCACTCAAAGCCTCGGCCAGACCGAGCACTTCAAAGCCTCAGCCAGACTGAGCACTCACAGCCTCGGCCAGACCGAACACTTCAAAGCCTCAGCCAGACTGAGCACTTCAAAGCCTCCGCCAGACCGAGCATTCAAAGCGTCGGCCAGACCGAGCACTCAAAGCGTCGGCCAGACCGAGCACTTCAAAAGCCTCAACCAGACTGAGCACTTCAAAGCCTCCGCCAGTCGGAGCACTCAAAGCCTCAGCCAGGCTGAGCACTTCAAAGCCTCGGCCAGACCGAGCACTCAAAGCCTCAGCCAGGTTGAGCACTTTAAAGCCTCGGCCAGACCGAGCACTCAAAGCCTCAGCCAGATTGAGCACTTCAAAGCCAAGCAGGACCACATTTTTAACACTTAGTCACATTTTGAAGCTTCTTCACAATTCCAGGACCACATTTTTGCCTAGTTAAATTCCAAACATGCTCTCACGAATTTCACTTACTAATCAGATTATCTACCACCTCACCCAGTTTATTTCTCCAATCTTTCCTCTACAAGTTTACAATTAACTGTTTAGTTACAATTTGCAACCTACCCTTTGTCCTCATCCGTGGATTCTTCATCCGTACTTAATATTTTGTTCTACAATTTCCTACTCCAATTTTTCAATCAAACACACTCATCCTTTCAATTTTCATACAGCTCCAATCACCCTCCGCAGGAAGGAACTTTAAACCTTAACTTTATTTTTATTGACCCAATCTTTACGACCAGTTTTTATAACGACACTTCATTCGTTTTGGCCACACAAACAAAATAAACAAAATTCAACTGGCAACATAAACAAAATAACATTTGTACACAAATTCATTACAATTAAATTCTTCATATCAGGATGCAACCGACTTCGTGCTCAAATGCGATAAATGTCAACGCTTCGCCAACATCCCCCATGCTCCTCCTACAGAGTTAATCACTTGCCGGATTTGGACTCTTTGGTTCAGATTTAGAACCGTGACTACGAAAAGTCGAGTCCGAGCTGTAGCGAGGTCCCCCACGGGCTTGTTACACAGAGCACACCCAGCTCTTCTTCTCCTTGGCTACTCCTCCTCGCTAGACGCCAGATCTTCTTCTTCAATGCCTTCGTCCAGGGGGGTCTGGGCCACATCATCTTCACCTATCGTTACACTACTCAGGTCCAAGTGTGGGAACAGCTCTTCAGCTCTGCGCTTGAACATCTTCCAACCGCTGTCCCAGAACTCGGCCATTTCGTGCTTGTAGAAGTCTGACTGCTGGAAGCTTTCAATCACCCCAGACTCTTGCCCAGCCAGACTCCTGGCGACAGCGGCGTCTACCGCCATCGGAAATTCGGGGGACCCTTTATATTGCTCCACTGCTGCGACGCACAGATCAGGGTAGGCCGCCCTCTCAGACGCCGCCTTCGCCCTCTCTTCGTCCAGCTCTCTTTGCAGGGCCCCCCTTTTAGCAGCCGCCGTCGCCCTCTCCTCTTCCACCCCCTTCTTCAGACTCTCCAGCTCCGCCATCGCCTTCGCCTTCTCTGTTTCCCACTCCCTCAGAAGCCTCTCCTTCTCCTCCTCTGCTCTGGCGCGCTCCTCCCCCAACTCCTTCAACAGATCTCCAATTCTGGAATCTGCTTCATCCTTTTGCCTGACCAGCTCTTCATTGCTGCTCATGGCCTCTTCATGCCGCTCGACCGCCACGGCGCAGGCCCTTTCAGACTCTTCCAACTTTTCTGTTCCCAGCCAGTTGGAACTCGAGCGACACGACCTTACGGCGTGTGTCCTCCAGCTCCAACTTGACTGCTGGCAGATCAGAATGGGCAGTCTTCCAGTCGGCACTGTCCTTCTTCAATTTGGCCAATTAGGCCTTGGCCTCTTCAGCCTTTAACTTGGCAGCCCCTGCCTTCCTAAGGAGGGCCCCTGCCAAGGTGGTTACCTCCATTTGGGCGGAGCATAACCCCCTCAGCAGGTCAGCCTCATTATATCCTGATGCCGCGCGCAGAGCTGTCTCCTCCACAATCTTCACCAAGCGGTCTGCCCCCGCCCTGGCTGGGCCTTCTTCCCCCTCCAACCTTCCAGCTACTGCGCCCGCATGATAGATTGCCGTAGCCAGACGAACCGCTCATTTCTGGGGGGCAGGCCCCTTCTAGACCGGCTCCCTTCCGCTCGGCGCCGCCTTAGTCAGCCTCGCCTCTACTTGCATTGTTGGAGCAATCTCCACAACCTCTACTGTTGGGATTACTTCCACCGCCTCTGGGGCATCCTTGGCCACAGGGACCTCCACCTCAGTTGGGGCCACCTTAGCCCTCTTGGCCCCAGACTCATCTGCGGCTTCCTCTGGGGCACTTCTCTTCCTCTTCTTCTTTTTCAGAGCCTCTCCCTCATTTCTGGCCTGTTCTTTTACCGGGTCTACAGGGAGCGGCCGCGGCTCAAAACTGCTTAAGTCTTTTCCCCCCAACGGCCTTGGGCGCGGTCGGATCCTCTCCCGCGCGATCGGTTGAGGCAGTCGGTCTCCTCGCGCTTCCTTCAACTTTATGGCCTTGGCCAGAACGGCCTGATCCTCTACCTCCTAAGCTTTTCTCCTCGCCTCCAATTCTGCTTGGTCGAGGTCCCCACCCTTCGGCTGCGGTCCCAGCCCTGCCTCAAACAATGCAGACGGTTGAACAAGCTCGTCCCATTTGGCCTTCTCTCTCTCTCTCCACTCCTTCACTCTCTTCACCCTCTCTTCCCTTCCGCCATCACCCCCAGTCTCGATTCCATCGACCTGGTGGGCACTTTCCAGATGGTGCGCACCCCCATTCCCCCATTAACAGTCACGTAGAACCACCGCGGCCGCCACCCCTTGATCGATGTCGGTAGCCCTGCCACCAATCCCCTCCCCATCACCGCCTGTAGGGTGACCCAAGTTTCTTGCTGCCCCGACGCCTTGTAACACGAAAAGAACTCGTCTACCGTCATGGCCTCCCCTCCATTCGCCTTGGGCCACGCACTCGCACAGGCCAGCAGAATCTTCCATGCATTGGGCATCAATTGCCTTGGCGCTACCTCTAGGCGATTCAGCACGTCAACCACCACTTGGGGCAGTGGCAACCTCAGCCCACCTTTTAGCGCCTCCTCGTACAGGGAAAACTCCCCTGGCCTAGCAGTAGACGACCTTTCCCTTGATGTTGGCAGCAATAACTCCACCTCCGCCGGAATCTGGTATCGTTCCCTGATAACCTCCAAATCCGCCGCCGTGAGTGTGGATGATTTGTCCGCCTTAGTGTGCCACTGATCTGGCTCTACCTGGCTTAGTGGCTTTGGAGCCAATATCAGGGCCGACACCTGCGATTCTCCCACCGGTTCCCCCACCCCCGCCCCCACCATCCGTGTCTCCGTCCTATATCGCGCTGCTAACTCCTCCACATCATCGTCTCCCAGTGGGTCCACCCTCACATTGACTACTTCTTCTTGTGCCATTTCTAGGGTTTACTTACAAATCACTTCTGACGCAGGAGTAAGGAAGTTGAGAAAATGCTACACAGGTGTGTCGTACGCAATGAAGGAATTAACACTTGGATATTTTGAGTTTTTGTAAAAAGGTAGGCGAAGCGTATTATACCAAAAACCCACGGTTTACCCGTATTCCATGGATCCACATTAATTTTCGCCCGTTTCAAAACCTTTCAAGTCAACTGCCAAAACCGCCTTTTCAAAACCCCCCTCATGACCTATCGTTTCATTTCTGCTCCAACGCTTCACTTCCTCCACGATATTGCCACGTGTATGGCCACGATGCACTGTCCCCTCCCCTTACCAAAGAAGTCAAGCTGAAAAAAGCCATGATCATCGAAGGGCTTGACGTCCGAGACGAGGACGAGCTGGTCAGAGGAGAACCTGTGGAGGAACTTGTTGAAGTTAACATTGATCCCACCAGGCCACCCTCGCGGTCGACACGCCTCTCGGTCGACCCCTCCCGCTCGGCCACCCTCGCGGTCGACACGCCTCTCGGTCGACCCCTCCCGCTCGGCCACCCTCGCGGTCGACACGCCTCTCGGTCGACCCCTCCCGCTCGGCCACCCTCGCGGTCGACACGCCTCTCGGTCGACCCCTCCCGCTCGGCCACCCTCGCGGTCGACACGCCTCTCGGTCGACCCCTCCCGCTCGGCCACCCTCGCGGTCGACACGCCTCTCGGTCGACCCCTCCCGCTCGGCCACCCTCGCGGTCGACACGCCTCTCGGTCGACCCCTCCCGCTCGGCCACCCTCGCGGTCCGCACGCCTCTCGGTCGACCCCTCCCGCTCGGCCACCCTCGCGGTCGACACGCCTCTCGGTCGACCCCTCCCGCTCGGCCACCCTCACGGTCAGCTTCTCCCGTTCAGTCCCCCTTGCGGTTGGCACGGCTTCCAGCTGGCCTCTCCACTCGGTTCGCACTTCTCTTCCTTATTACTATTCCCTTCGTTGGGCTAAAGCTGCACTCGGAAATGGGGGACTACTGACATGGATAGGCCCACAAGGCATACGGCCCACAGCAAACTACCCCAAACCCATCGCTTGGGACCAATAACATAACTCGGTTGGCAAAGCCCAGGACAGCTGGTGGCCATCTAGGCATGGGGGGCCAATGGCATTCGGGCACATGGCAGGTGGAACACAGGCCACATCAGCAGACAAAGATCTGCAGAGTTATTGCCACAACACATCACCATTAATGCAGCCCATCACAACATTTATTACGACAACACCTCCCCGTCGGAACAGAGCCCCCTCACCCTGAACAAGGTAAGCTATGACACAGGCTTTCGGCGGAAGGGGGCACGTCACAAGGGACAGTGAAATGATTACCAAAGGATATAAGCAAGAATAGAAAGACACAAGGGAGGTTAAGCTTCTTATCTCTCTCTCTCTCTCTTTGCATTTCCTTCTTCCACTGCTAATTCTCTCGCCGGAGGGTTCACTGGGGGGCTGCCTCGTTCCCCTTTGGACTTGCTTGCAGGTCATTTGACGGAATCATCACCCTGAACCAGAACTTGAAGAGCCTGGACCAACCCGACCCATCCACCCGGGACGGACAACATTATCAAGGTGTATTTTTGTGGTTCTTTTTTTTTTTCCATTTACGTTTTTGTCATTTTTTTTATTTGTATACATTAATTTGTTTTTATTTTTCAAAAATGGGTTTTCATGTGTTTTATTTTTTTTTTTTTAAATTACATGGCAAATGCTAATTTCTGTTTTTAATTTTTTTTTTTTGTGGATGAGGCGTATTTTTGTGGTTCTTTTTTTTTTTAATTTACGTTTTTGTCATTTTTATTTTTATTTGTATGCGTTAATTTGTTTTTATTTGTGGTTTTTCATGTGGGGGTAGTTTGGTAAATTTACCTTGAAGTGGGTTGCTGCCAATCAATTGCAGTGGCTTTTGTCTCCATTTGGCTACTTTAGCCTCTTTTGTCCCGTAGTAGCTAAAATAACCCCAATTTGCATTGCCAAACGGTGCCTAAGTACTGTCCATTTAGCCTAATAGGTGTAACTTAGGATTTAAAGGTGTGCTCCCTTTAGGTGTCAGGTACAATTCCCATTAAGAGCAATCTGCTCATTGGGGCCATACCCTTGAGTTTTGTCCAATATTTGTCCGATCTGCGTGGAGGTGGCGCTTTGCCTAGATCTTGGAATTAGTCGAGATGCACGTAAACTGGCCCGGACATCCCACTATAAAAAAAAAAAATTACAAATTTCATGTTTTTTTTTTCTTTTTATGAACTTTTTCTTATATATTTTAGTTACTTTTTATATATATATATATATATATATATTTTAATTGCATCTAATTTAGATGTATCTAAAAAGTTAAATATTTGTTAAAAAAAATTCAAAAAATCTTTTTTTAAAGACAAAATAAAATATAAAAATATAAAAATATTAAAGGTAAACTAGTAAAATATATATATTTTTTTCCATGTGAAATTTTAATTGCATTGACATGAACTTTCTCATATAAAATTACTCTCATTTTACTGGAAGCCCCATCATATATATAGTATTAAAAGGGTATTGTTTGGACGGACTAGATAAGGGGGGGATTGGAATCTATCGGACTGTTAGTCCTGGAATACATTGTCCATGGATTATTTGGTTGGACTGAATTTGTATCACATGTTTATTTAGTTATGGGATTAGATGTCAGGAAAGGACTATTTTTGGGTAGATAGAATATAAATCCTATGTTTGTTTGGGACATTATGAGGAAGGATAGACATTATGAAGAAGGATAAATGCTCAAATGATTATTTTACCATTTTCAATTATTTACTAAGTAATAGCAATATTAAACATATCTTTAATATTTTAATTATTTTTAGCTAGATTAAATAAAAATTTGTTTTATTTTATTTTTTACACAATTAAATAAATTTATTTTTTTAAATTAAATAAATTTAATAAATAAAATATCAATAAAAATATATCCTTTTAATTAAATTTTAAATAAATTTATTTTAAAAAATAATAATAATTAAATAATGAAATTAAATAAAACATCTATTAAAATTTACATAATAAAATTAAATAAAATATCTATAAAACATTATTTTAAAATTTTAAATAAATAAAACATCAATAAAAATTAAATAAAATTATTTTATTTTTAAATCGAGACATTTAAATTTTATTAAATTTTACTAAATATAATACATAATTAAATAGTAGATAGTCAAAATGGTCATTTCACCACTTAATCCTATATTTCCCTTATCCCCTCATTTGTGTCTCACCCCTTCCATGGGACACAATAGTCCAACACATTTGGACTATTAGTCGGAGCAAAATTAGAAAACCAAACAACGGACTATTAGTCCAAATGAATTAGTAGTCCAATCTCATGGCTCAATCCCTCAAAATAGTGTTTATTTTAAAATTGAGAAAATCACTTGGACAGTGGGAAATTTTTTATTTAACAGAATTAATTGAAAAAGTGAAATTTCTATTTACCTATACAATAATAAAATTATCTAAATTATTAATTAAAATAAAATTTTAACATTATTAAAAACTGTTAATTAACTTGATAATTTATTAATAAAAGAACCTATTTGTTATGAAATTAGAAACCTTAGGAGGCATACATAATTTCTAGAACCACAGGGATAATTTGTAATTTAAGTAAATCTCACGGATGTGTTTGTAATTTACCCAAAAATCAAATTTTTTTTTTAAAAAATAAAAATAAATAAATAAGAAGATGTATTGACAGATTAGAGGGTTTCTAGACAGCGATAGTTGTTCTTCGAAGAAAGCATGGATAAAGTGTTAGATAATGTCTTAATGGGACCACATAATTAAATGTGGTGTTATCATTTATAAGAAGCCTACAATTTAAGTGATTCAATTTAGTTAATAGGCTTAAGGGTAAATGTGTTATGGACATAATGTGTAGATACTAGTTGTATAATTTCTATTTCTATGAGGGGCAGAAATAGAAATTAAAACATATTGGTTAAAGTTGGTTTTCATTCCTTTTGAACTTCCACAACCTTTCAGTTTTGAAAACCAATTACAACCTTTAAAAGGTTATGGTCCCTATTCCTTCCCAAGTGGAAAAAATAAGAATACTGCCATTTTTCTTTCTAAATCCTCTTAAGGAGAAACATAAGGCACCAAAGGGGAAGGATTAGAAGGCAATAACATAATCAATAACAAAGAGTTCATTGATAATCATGCTTCCGTTTAACCGTTCATCAATGGATTCAGGTATGTCATTTTGTCTACATTTCTTGATAATACACATGGTAAATGATCCAAAGTGTAAGGTTTATATTCTGAAATTTATGTTGACATAAAGATGATGACAACAACATTGCTAGGCTCTCGGGTAATCTTGGCTATTGGCTGGACTTATGCTTCTATGGTTATTGGATGCATCCATTTCTGGGAATCTTGGTCGCTGGGTATGAGATGCAATGTTTTCAATTGGATTATCATGCAATACAGAGCATAAATCCGACCACTGCATTGGATTTATTTTTGGGTTTGATTTGGGTCTTAAAATTAAAAGAGAGGAGAAAAGAGAGGGGGAGGCAGAGGAGACAGATGAGATTTGAGAGGAAAGTAAAGAGGTGGTCGGTTTGATTGTGTTGTGTGGTCAAAGATGAAAGAAAATAGAAATTGTTGATTGTGTAGTGCAATCAGACATGAAGGTGAAAGAAAATAGAAATGGGATCTGGACCCATCTGGCAGGCAATATCATCTATAATAAGGTTGAAATCTCTCATTCATGATTGGATGAGTTGTAGGCAAGAGATGTCCATCCAATTTCATTTTAGATTTTTTTATTGGGATGTCACTATTGCACTCAATATTTGTTGTTGGCTCACTCTTACTTTCTATTACATGTGAATTTTTCATTAATTCTTTCGATTTTTTCAGCAAACTTATATCTAGTTCTCTTGATTTTTTTTGCTTTCTGTCCCAGAGTTTGTATTGTTGTTACATCTCTCTCGTTGGTCGCAATAATCTTCATGGTGCTTACTCTCTTGCTCGTTCAAGGATGATCCTTTGTTGTGTATGATGTGATCCTTCAACAATACAACTTTCTTTTTTTTTGGCCGTTAATGTATTTGGCCAAAAATTCAATCCCAATAACAAAGGATCACATCATGCACAACAATTAATTACTGTTTTCCTCACAATTATTTATTCAACTAAAAATACTCCCAAATACATTAACTTTTTTCACCTTATAAAAAAACTGAAAAAGCTAAATTTTCAAACAGAGCCTTGCTGTACCATCTTAGAGGGAAATGATTGACCTCTTCAAAGGGTGGCCTTGGAACATGGAGCATATGGCCGGGTCATTTCTTTAGCATAAAATGTAAATTGGTTGAATAAGTTGTATGTCCAGCCAACAAGTTTTTCCATCGATTCACTACATGCATATGTTTAATTTTCTAATGATTTCCTCAAACTATATATTACACTTCTAGTTAGTAATCTTTCTTTTCTTTTTTAAACACGCTACTAACTCACACAATAATAAAAAGTCAATAAAAACCTACCTAACATCCAATTACCAAATGCCCAAACACAAGCCCAACACTCACTTCACTACTATTTACATACAAACCCTATAATGAGAGAGGAATAAACACCACCACAAATCCTGTCCACAAGAGTTGAATCCGAAATCATACACCACAAAGGGTATTACACAACCGCTATGCCAGATCCATTCACCGTGAAACTAATAGTTTCATGCAATCCAATCCAATAAAAAAATCATAACCACTGGGGTTTGGGCTAAACAGTATTGGTCCTCATTTAAATTCTTTGATATAGCTTTGGAGTCAAGAAGATCAGATTAGATTTATGATCTACCGATAAGAAAAGCCTGTTGAAGGTTGAACACAAGTTAGACATAGCTGGCCCAAATTTTAAACTAAAGGAGTTCAGTCTTCTATTATTGTCAAACACCACTTTTACTTGCTTTGAAACCTATCCCCTCAGTTTCCTAGTGAATTGCTGGTGGGTAAGTCCACTTCAAGGACCTTGCACCCAAAAAAATATTTATATATTTGACATCAGTTGTTGAAACCTAATCTCAAGTAATTTCTGGAATGCTTCTAAAAATATAAAAAATAAAAATTAATTTCTGGGAAATTTCCAGAAAATGAAGAGATTTTTGTTGTATTATTTCTTTGCCTTGAAACCTTCACTTCAGTTTCATAGTAAAAGCTGGTGAGGTGACGATAACCCCAAGAAAACACCTTTTATTTAACAAGCTTTCTATCTGAGCAATGAACATGAGAAAGGTCTCACTCCACCTTCAGCATGCATATGTGAAATAGTGGAAGGGAAACAGAGAGCAAAAAAAAAAAAAAAAAACAAACAAACAAACAAACAAATGGAGAATGGAGAGCATCAAGCCATTACATAGCGGAATCAGATAACAACCAAGAATTGCCAGTTCGTTCTACCAATGAAATAGAAGAATCCACTAACGTCGCATCTATCATTCACATGCAGAGGCGCTTGAACGAAATTAGAAGAGAAGGAATCCAAAACTTAAGAGAAAGACAAAATGCTTTCATATGCAAAGTCCCTCAAAGCCTCATAGAAATCGGCAGTCCTAGGGACATGGAGCCAGAAATTGTGTCGATAGGCCCTTATCACAGAAGCAAAGATGGGGTCTTAGAATTTGAAAGTTACAAATGGCAGTTTCTTCATTCCTTGCTTTCCCGAACACATCAACCGGATGATGTGCACTTAAGGCAGGCCATGAAAGAATTAGAGAGAGGCAAGAAGATGGTACTCAGAGCCCATTGAGATATCAAGTGAGCAATTCATTGAGATGATGATGCTTCATGGTTGCTTTATCATTGAGCTCTTCCAACAAGTTTCTGAGAGTGAAGACTCTGTAAATGCCAACAGCCTATTGTTCAGAAAGACATGGTTAATTCCGATTCTCATTAGAGACCTTCCTGAAGCTTGAAAACCAACTTCCCTTCTTCGTTCTTGAGAGGTTATTCAATCTCTCCATTGGCAATACCAGTGACCTCTCAAGTTTGCAAGCCTTAAAGTTCTTTAATCTTGCCCTGCCAAGGTCCTTTGAATTACTAAATAACATAAAATTCCACAATCTAGCCAAGAATCATCTACTTGACTTGTTTCACTCAAGCTACCTCCCCTGCTCAATCTCACCCTGCAACTCCAGCAACCACCAAATAAGAACATAACCGAATTTAATCAGCCTCGGTGCGTCATCACATGGTTCACAAGAGTATTACCCATTGTCCGATCAGTCCATGCCATGTGTGACGCGGCTCCGGCTTGGTGGGATCAAGTTTAGGCCACAAAAAAATATTGATGGTAGCTTCTTGGACATAAATTTCCACAAAGGGGTGCTAGAAATCCCGCCAATAACCATCAATGATTGCACCAGCACCATCCTTATCAACTGTGTTGCCTTGGAACATTGCAGCCCACAAGGTTCCTCTATGTACTTTTCTGAACACACTGCCTTCATGAGTTATCTCATCAACTCGGGCCGAGATGTTGCATTCCTTTGTGACGATGGAATTATCACAATGACCTACAAGTTGCTCATCTTTTCAGGAAATTGGGAGAGAAAGTTGTTTTCAATATTAGGGGGTGTTACCTCTCTAAGCAATTTAGAGAAGTGGAGGCCTACTATTAGTCCCGGTCCTAAGATATTCGAGTCTCAAAATCGATAATCAACTAATAAATTTTTGGGATATTTTTTTTTTTTTTTGTTTTCATTGGATGAAAAAAAAATTTTAAGGTAAAAGAAAAAAGATTTGAGTCAAAATCACAAAAAATACTTAGTATTATATTACAACAACTAATAAGTATTGCTTGATCTTCGCTCTTCTTGCATTTTTAGAAGCAAATAAATTAATCATACTTGCATAATCTAATTTTTTTGCAAAATCATTTTGAATGGATAACAATGCTAAATATTTTAAATGAGCCTTTCAATTTTTTAATGGGTTAATTTATTTTAAGTTAGTTTGGGTCTTCCTTAATTTTTTTTGGAATTAAAACATACCTAATATATTACACTATACTATAATAGAAGAAGCCCATTTTTTGGGACTATTTTCAATAGATAACAATGCTAATTTTTTTGAATGGGCCTTTCAATTTTTTAATGGGTCAATTTATTTTAAGTTGGTTTGGACTATCACTGCTGGAAAATCTGCTTTTAGCGGCGTTTTTAAAACGCCGCTATAGGTACAAAAAACGTCGTTAATTCTTTTTGTGACGTTTAATATCAAACGCCGATGCTGCGGCCGTCGCCATAGCTTTCTGACGTTTAAAAAACGTCGTTATATGACTATAGGCGGCGTTTTTAAAAACGCCGCAAAATGTCCCACTGAAGATACTATGACATCACTATAATTTTAACGACATTTTTAAAACGCCGCAATATCTTTTTAAAAAACTTACCGTTAGCTTTTAGAGTTTAGGTGGCGTTTTCTGAAACGCCGTGATATCCCCTTTTTTAATTTTTTTTTTAATTTTAAATTTTACCTAATATATTACACTAAACTATAATAGAAAGAGATCATTTTTTTGGGTTTATTTTGAGAGATCTTAGGCCATGGCTTGGTCAGCCTATGCCCAAGGCATGCCCACAAATTTAGAGGACAGATGTGGGAATATTTACACATCTATTCAATGTTGTAATCGTTATGTTTAAATGGTTACAAAATGCTTGTCCAAATATTAAAGTAATTTTTTTTTAAGAAAATAATGGTTTTTCGGCAACTTTAATTCGAAATTAAAGCAGGACCCAACAGCTGATTGAAGTGTGTCAGAATGGTTTTGTATTCTGTAAAGTGAGAAGGTTGCAATACATAAATAATGAGCCGAAACCATTAAGTTGTGAATGAGAATTGTCTCATAAAATAGACATCAATTGAAGTTGGGCTTGGGCATAGGCTTGGACTTAGACTTAAAGTCTTAGTTTTAGTTTTGGTTTGGACTGGCCTAGGCTTGTGCATGTGCATGTGTTGGACTTAGTCCTGGACATGAGCCAGATTGTGCTATGCTGGGTTGGGCTTGTCTTGTGTATATATTTTAGACTAGGTTTGGATTGGATTATGATCCAACACCCGTATCTATTTTACGACCCATCTAGTCAAATTATTTAAATAGCATTATATATATATATAATGCAAGGGAGGTTTTCAACCTTTGTAACTCTCATCTTTTGATGATGGAGTTGATGATCATATTATGCACATGAGAGTTTTGCACCTTTGTAACTTTATCCCTTATGACTAGAGTTGATGGTCATTCATGGCTAAAACTCCTTCCTACCAGTATAAAAAGGGTTTTTCCCCTCCAATTTAGATGGATGAGATAGAAATATTTTTGAGATGAATTTTTTTTTATTTTATTTATATAAGTTGGAGAAGATTTTTATACCAAATAAAATTTTTCTATCTTTTTTGTCCTAGCCCCTTCTTTGGTTCTTGTTAGAGAGAGAGTGCTGCCATTGTCAAGTTCGCCAAAGCTATTTAGAAGGTGCTTCTGCATTAGCAGGTTTCGATTGTCGTATCTTGGGAGACAGACGCCAGCGTACCTTTAGCACTCATTGGGAGGCAGTGAATCTGTTTTAAGGAAACTGTGATATCACACAGGCTTCGGTTTGCATCTCTTATTTTTTGTTCTTCAAATTTTTAGATTTGAACTATTTCTCGCATATTATTTTATATATTCATGGGAATCCATCTTGTAATATATTGCATGGTGTAATCTAATTTATTTATGTATTTTTAATTATGTAGTTTATTCTGTATTTTATTCTTTAATAAATAAAATATAAAAAAGAAAAAGAAAAAGAAAAATTGTTTTATCATTTCTGTTTATTTTATTTTATATATTGTTCTTATATTATTACGGAAAAATACCAACAATCTTAAAACATGCAATATGTTTCTCATCAAATTAGACAAATAGATTCATATGCTATATGTAATATATTATTTTATTACACTATATTTGTTCTTTGCTTTGGGTAGTAATTATAGAATAATTTCCCCAAGCATGTTATACTACATCAGTTCTATGATTATGTTAATAAAGAAAGAAAAACGGAACTAATGTTTTTCGAGAACCGAAGCAGTTTCAGAATGTCAGCATACCATTGTTTCAACTACATGGAGTTTATGCTTAACCATTCCAATTTATTTAAGGAAATAAATATATTTTTCATGTGTTTGGTTCTAGTACAGTTTTAGTATTATGTGCAGTATGCATGTTAGTTATTTATCATTTTAATTTCTAGGTTAATTGATTTCTAGTTTTCTAGTAATTTATTCATAAAATTTATTTTATGTTAATTAGTTATTATTGCATGAGTAATCTGGTTGTTAGTGCATAAGTTACTAAGAATTGATAAGATAAAATAAGAATTTTATTTCTTAAGATTGTTATTAATTTATTTGATTTGTTTGTTATTTGTTTTCTTTTGTAATTAACTTTCTCTACAGGTTTACCTAAACATGAAAGAAGGATATATAATGGAATTAGTAAAATGGACTACTAATTTTTTATTTGAACATGGCAACCTTTGTGTGGAATAAGGCATAATATTGGACATTCAAATTTTTGGACATATTTGTGAACTTAGTTATTCACTTTATAGTTCAATTTTATTTCAGATTTATTTCCGTTTGTAGTTTTGAAAGTTTGTTAACCATTTCGATTTGATTCGATTAATTAAATTATGGAAAAAACGAAGTGTTGGGTTTCATGTTTTGAGAATTTCACGAGATTCATCTAGTCAAGAGGTTTCTGACGGTATAAAATGTCTACAAATAGGTTTGTTTTGAGAGAAAATTTAGTAAAACAGTTTTGATTTTTCTAGTATAATAGTCTTATTACTGTGCTTGCTTATGATGATATTGCATTATCGCATGGTGGTATAGTTTGGCATTGTAATAGCATTAATCTTATTCATTCTATATATATATATTTTTTGTGTCAATTGTGAGTTCTCATGTCTTGATTTGTAATCAAAGAAATTACTACAAATATTTTTGTATCCGTGGAATGTTAAGTGGAAGTTTAACTTTATTGTTATATATATTTGCTTATAGTTGCATGGTTGGAATGCCAACATTATGACCATAATATTCCTATATATATATAATTGATTTGTAGCCATGCAACTCATGACATTCTTGTAATTGCAATACATCTATAGCTTTTGAATTATACATTGCGAGTTATATTTAAAATTACTTATGTAATATTCACTTTATTGGTTCATTAACTTGTCTTGTATTTAAGTGTGTATATAAACAGTGAGCATGGAGATTTAGTATAGCTATTCTGGTTTAGACTCGAACCATTTGATGTTTTAGATCCGGGTTTCATTGTCTTATATAGTTGTTCATGCCTTGTTTCTTCTTATTTTTCTTTGAGTTGGCTATTAGGATATGTTGGTTGCGCTTAGGCCAGGTTGGTGGCTTGTTTTTCAAGCTGTTGTTGCCTAGAATTTTGCCTCTTTGCTCGAGTGACATTTTTTGCACTCGAGCAGTCCTTGTGTACTCTTAGTATTTTTGTAGGTTTGCAAAAAGTACTGGAAGTTGGCATTCTTCGCTCGAGCAAAGCTTTTTGCGCTCGAGTGGTGGTCTTCTGTCTGTAAAACTTCTGGGAGTTAGTATTCTTCGCTTGAGTGAACCTTCTTATGCTCGAGTAGTGCAACTTATTGTGTTTGGTCGCTAGAGCGACACTTTTTGTACTTGAGCGATCTGCGCGTATATCAGTTCGTAAAGTCATTTTTTTAGTCACTTTTTCACTTCTCTCTCTCTAAACATTTCAAAACCCTATTTTCTCTCTCTCTCTCTCTCTCTCTCTCTCTCTTTCTCTCTCTAAAACTCACCTATTTTCCTCGAATACACCTAGATCCGTCGATCATTTCACCCGTGTCCCTTTGTTAAAAAGATAGAGCTCGACGAGGGTTTCGTTCTAATTGGAGCAAAGTTGGTTTTGGTGTCTTTGAGTTTCTCACACTCTCTCTCATGTTCTAACTTGAGGTAGGGATTGCTTCACACTTCCTTATAATTTTTAACTTAGTTATTTGTGTTTTGAAACAATATTGTGAGTTGGGGGAACTTTTGAACAAATCTAAGGTTTTTGGTCAAAACTCAAAAGAGGGGTTTTTTTACTAGTTTCATGAAAATGGTTGTGGGATTAGAAATGAAGTTGAGTTGTGATAAAATAGTTGATTTCGATATGTAGAATTGATTTGGAAGAAAAATGGGTTTTGCCCTAATTTTGTCAAATGTTGATTTTATATAAATTATGGAATTGGTGTGGGAAATATGAAATTGGATTGGTTTTGATGAAGATGTTGGAGTTGGGTATGTATTACCACTCACATCTTGGAAATTGGAAAGTCTATTTTTATGGAAATTAATTATCTGTTTAAAGATATCTATTTTGGGCTATCGACGGAGGATAGCTATGATTGTTGTAGAAATTACATGAGAATTAGGGGAATTGAAACTATTTTCTCATTCCTTTCATTGAGCATTGTTTCATATTCAACACATTTGAAAATATTGTTATTTTGAGAAAAATGGGTGAATACCTTGATGAATCTGGGTAGGAGTATAGTTATGATATTAAGTTGGCCTGTGTCCCCTTGGTGAAAGACCAAAAACCTGTGCGGATAGGCGTCGAGCCTTCCAATTAATACCGGTAAAAATGACAAATTGGTAATACTTGTATAGTCTACTAGCAAACACGTCCTAGAGATTCACAATATTGTATTCATTGCACTGTTTTCTATTGTAACGGAAATGGTATCAAGTATTGAGAGGTAAACTTGGCATTGCACGGTTTTGAAAGAAGAAAATGAAAATATTTTGGCATGAGCATTGCATATGCATCCACCTTATATCTTTTTTAAGATTCATAAACTATGTTGTAGTATCTCTATTAGGCTTTGGTTCACCCTATGTAGAAAAACCATTTTCAGGTGCTGATGACATGCCTCTGCCAAGGTAATAGCTTTTGGGAGGACTTGGAGTAAGAGCTTCATTTTGTGTAGTTACTGTATTTATTTTTGTACAAGCCAAAGGCTTTAATTGTATTGGATTTGAATCTACTTTGTTGTAACCAAATATTAACTTGGAAAGCTGTAACAACCCTAACTCATGATTAAGGTTAATTCATGCCTAATTATGCCTAATAAGAAATTAAAGTAAAATTTTGCATCATACATTGTCTTATTTGTGTTTATATCTATTTAATGTAGAAAGATCTGTTCATGTTTCCGTTTCGGTTTGCGAATTGAAGGCCGTATTGGCATCTGATTCAGAAATTGGCTTGATTTATGTGTTAATTAGAATTTTTAGAATTTTATAGTAGGTTTAATTAAAATTTGATTCGGAACGAAATAATTAGAATAATTAATGCTTAATTAAGCCCAAATTAAGGAGTTTATTAATCAAGCCTATATAAGGCCGCCTCATTACCTCCTACACACTTTTACACTTTCACTTCCTCTTGCTTGACCATCAAAAATGTGGGAAAGAAGGAAATTGAGCTCAATTGTAGAGTGATTGTTAGAATTTGGAGGAGATTGAAGTGAATTCAAAGGAATTAAACTCCAACTTGAAGAATTTGAGCCTTAGGTAAGACTTCAACTCGCATTATGTAACCTTAGGCTCAATTACATGTGAAATCAACAAGAAATGAAGTTGTTATGCATTATTCAAAGAGAATTGAGATTAAATAATAGAATTGAACATGACTCATGCGTGCATGTGCATATCATGAGATTTTGAAGATGTTTTTACAAGAATTCCTACATGCATGTTCATATCTTGGTTTTGTTAAAAGAATTCAACTTGCTTTTGAGCTTAATGACTCATTTGATCATGTTTTGGGAAGTTGAAATTCATGATATTACATGCAAGTTATGTTATTTCATGTTTCAAGCTTTGTTTAATACAATTGGCTTAGCTTTTGGGCTTACTTTTGCAAAATAGTTTGTAATTTATCATGTACTATGAGTTTCCTAATGTTTTACTACACTTTGGCCCAAAAGAACGTGTTTTGAAGGTTTGGAAATTGAATTTTAAGCTTGGGTGCGAATTTGGAAATTCCAGAATTCTGCTCCTACGCTCGAGCGAAGGAGTCTGCGCTCGAGCGACTACTCTGTGTCTTGCACCTCCACTCGAGCGACCAAAGGTTGGCTCAAGCGTGAAATGCATGCTCCCAGAAGTCTGAGTGTTTTGCAGACCGCTCGAGCGACAAGAGTTGCGCTTAAGCTAGGACTTGAGTACTTTTGCAGACCGCTCGAGTGAAGGAATGTGCGCTCGAGCGACCACTATATTTTTGCATGTCCGCTTGAGTGAGACCCCTATTTTCAGCAATTTTTGTTAAGTGTTTTCAAGTACATTTTAGCATCCTTATTGCATCCTAGGCACTCCTAGGCCATGATGAAGACTCAATAAGAGGTAAAGACTTAGAAACATACTAACAATGAAATGAAAGAAGTTAAGTATCAATCGAGTGTGTGTTTCATTATACGTATTTGTTATGTTTGGTGTAGTCACGCATTGTGAGCGGTTGATCCATTTGTTTACTGCCAAGGCTATCTGTGAGTAATAAGTCTGTAAAGTTATGTTTGACTTTAATTATTTTCTGATGATATGAAATGATTAGTTTTTTGAAATACTATGTTTTGTATGAATGAATGAATATCCAATTTTCTTGAAAAGTAATTGTGGTGTCTTTAGCAGAGGCCCTCGCCCAGGGGACATAATACTGTGGCTTATGGTTATGCGGCCCTCGCTCGGGGGAGATAATACCGTGGCACAGGCCCTCGCCCGGAAGAAACAATACTGTGGCTCATGTATGAGATATGTTACCCTGTACTGGAGGTTCCTTTTTGGAACTTGATATGCTTGACCAAAGAGACATGTTTATGCTAATGGATGTTCCACGCATGATTTGAATATGAATAAGACTAAGACTCTGTTCCCACTATAAACCTAATTATGATTCTAATTTGCTATGAGATTTGAAATATGTTTTGGGCATCATTCATTAAAATCTTTACTCTGTTATTATTCACTGGGCTTCCGCTCACTATTTATATTATGTATATAGGTGACCAGACGCGTGACCAGACCCAAAGTTGAGGATCTGGTATCTTTGTTTTTTCAGCCAGCTGTTGTGCTTTCGAGAAGGTTCCTTTTTGTGCGCAAGTCAAGTCTAAACGGCATAAGTTAAGACCTTGTATTTTTAGTAATACGAACAAGTCTTTTGTTATGTGTATATTGGGCTATACCCTTTTTTAGGCTACAACTGTATTAAATGTGACGAAGATTACTGCATTATGATGTTGTGTATATGCATATATATTATATAAGGTTTTAAATTTCTATCCCATGTATGTCTGCGCGACTTTGTGGACTATGTATTGTTGGTATATTTGCTTTCGCAGCCCCTAATTATATGTTATTCCGTTAAGAGGCCTTTGGTAATTCAAGGATTACTAGCCGACTATGACGCTAAACCTATAGGGGCGAGTTTAGGTTGTGACAAAAGTTGTAAGCCCTTAGGGCATTTCTTACCTGTTTAACTTCCATCCTATTTCTTTATTCTGTAACATATGCTATGGATTCAGGGTCCGTCTTGTGAATGTATACCAGCATATGTTATCCTTTTGTAAACTCAATTTGACTTAATGGAAGATGATTACTTCACCATTGCTGTTATTTATTAATGTTGTGGATGGGTTACTGTCTTTATTTTCGGGGCGTGACATTTAGTGACGAGGATGTGTGTTTTATACAAAGATAAGCATTACAAGTGGAAAAACGTGTTCTTGGCTAAACAGACGATTTCGGATGCAACCATGAACTTCGTTTTTGCAGATTTAGATAATTTGTAATTGTAACAGTTGCATTTTAATTTGTAGTAGTTTTAATTTTTAATTTGTAATAGTTTCACCATAGTGGAAAGGGGGAAGGGAAGATGTTTATAAACCTTCGGGCTTAGAGAAAATCTTTGGGATTAATTTTATTATTCCTCAAGTGGTTTGATTTTATGTAATAGAAACCAAAGTGTTTAGCCTTAGCTAAAAAGTATTTTTGACTTATCTTTAGAAATGACAACTAAGATGGATTTGGTTTCAAACCTTTGTGCTTAGAGGAAATATTTGGGTTTAATCTTTTTATTCCCAAAGTGGTAGGAAACCAAGTTTTGAGAAAGTCTTTGGTAATAATTTGATTATTTCCAAAGTGTTTTGTTTTGAGAAAAGAAACCAAATTTTAGCATTAGCTAAAATACTTTTGATTTTTATTCAGAAATAATAAGCGCAGTTCCGGGAGTATCGGTTAACTTTTATGACTGGTGTAATTCTGATAGCAATTTTTAATTGCTTTTAAGTTTTGTAAACTTGATTTGTTTTAATCTAGTTTATCTCCTAGAAAACTTAATTCTAAATTTGTTTCCTGTGGATTAGTAATCAACATGCTCTTGAAAG
Source organism: Camellia sinensis (assembly GCF_004153795.1). Lineage (NCBI taxonomy): Eukaryota > Viridiplantae > Streptophyta > Magnoliopsida > Ericales > Theaceae > Camellia > Camellia sinensis. Next base: position 3,238,055 of record NW_021025727.1, on the reverse strand, counting down.
TTTTGTCTAAGGTTAATTGGGTCTTAACTGAGACCGGTGTGACCCCTCCAATCTTCTTGGAACCTAACCATGTTCGATTTTAACGTAAGTGGTGAGATCATGTTTTAATTAAATTTTAGACTTTGGATTTTCTAGTGTTAAGTTTAGTTTTTGGAAAAACATAATAGTGAAATTTTGTTGTGATTTTTCATAAATGGCTTCAAAAGGTGACAATAGAAAATATTGTTCCACCTGACAACCTTAAGCCTTGCGAGGTTCTTAAAAAAAGATCTAGAGGGATCAAATGTGATTAAAGGAAATCATAAGATTGTATGATAATATCTCTAAATTAATTAGAGGCAATTAGTATGTTATCCTTGTGTCAATTATAACATGTATGATTGTTATGTTACTTTGCTTAAGAGCAAAGATGAGACAACCTGTTAGGGAGGGTGAATGTAGTTTTTGAATTTTTATAATTATGAATATATTCTTAAATTGGTGGCTCCTAGTGAGTGCAATATCACTAATCACAGAGATAGAAAATTAGTGGTTCTTGGGGGGGGGGGGGGGGTTGAGATCACTGACTACTCAGTTTTGAGATTGTGGTTCTTAGTAGTAAACAGATTACTGATCATATATCAGGGCTTATTGGACAAACGGTCGAACCCCTACTGGGGAGACCCTCTTTTGCCTAACATACGGTGCCGAGGTAGTCATCCCAGTGGAAATAAGCTTGCCAACCCCTTGGGTTTTACACTCGAATCCAGAATTAAACGAAGAGTTGCGTCGGGCAGACCTAGACCTAATTGAAGAGCTCCGAGAGGCAACTGTTGTCAGACGGGCATCATATCAGCAGAAAATGAGAACACATTATAACCGCAAAGTCCGACCGAGAGAGTTCGTAGTGGAAGACCTAGTCTTACACGAAGCAACCCTTGCCACTAAAAATCCGACCGAGAGCAAGGTAACAGCCAAATGGGAAGGACCTTATGTTGTCAAGAGCAGACCCCGCTCGGGTACTTACTGTCTCTAAGATATGGAAGGCAGAGCACATGAAGCGTTATTTCCAGTAAAATGGCATCTCATATTTTTGTATCATTCAATTGTTGTATGTTCTCTTTTGCCAATCTGCGCACTTGTGCATTTTTTCCCTTACCATACACAGTGTAAATTTGTGATCGACAGATTGTGCCTTAATGACAACAGTTTCACATCTCCATTTATCTGTATTGCGTCTCAATGACCAGTTTTGGACAAAGCCTCAGCTCGACTAAGCCCTCGAAACCTCAGCTATACTGAGCATGAAGAGCTCAGCCAGACTGAGTTAACCAAAGCCTCAACCCGACTGAGCCCTCCGAGCCTCAGCCAGACTGAGCATGAAGAGTTTAGCCAGACTGAGTTACCAAAGACTCAGCCCGACTGAGCCCTCCAGGCCTCAGCTAGACTGAGTTACCAAAGCCTTAGCTCGACTAAGTCCTCCAAGCCTCAGCCAGACTAAGCATGAAGAGGTCAGCTAGACTGAGTTAACCAAAGCCTCAGCCTGACTGAGCCCTCCAAGCCTCAGCCTGACTGAGCATGAAGAGCTTAGCCAGATTGAGTTAAACCAGACCTTAGCCAGACTGAGCATGAAGAGTTCTGTCAAACTGAGTTAATTAAAGCCTCAGCCCAACTGAGCCCTCCGAGCCTCAGCTAGACTGAGCACAAAGAGCTCAGCCAGACTAAGTCAAAACTGGTTTCACCCAGACAAAGCATGCAGTTAAAACTAGTCTTAACCAGACTTAGTCAAATCTCAGTTTGTTTTTACCATTCATACAAATTAGCTTACTTATCCATTTTTACCACTTATACAAGTTAGGTTACTTGTCCAATTTTACCATTCGTATACTTTCTTAATAAACTTTACCATTCAAAAACAGCAACAATAACAAAATTGATACTTTTATTAACAATTTGCACAATTATACACTTCATTACAGAAACTACATTTACTTCATTACAATAAAAAAAAAAAAAAAAAAAAAAACAAACAAACCAAACACCCTGCCAAAAAAAAAAAAACAAACAAACAAACAAAACACCCTGCCCTTAATCCCCTTCGCTTGACGCAAGATCTTCATCTTCTACCCCCTCATCCAAGGGAGTCTGGGCAACGTCATCTTCTCCTACTTTCACTAGATTGAAGTCCACATCTGGGAACAGCTCTTGCGCCTTATACTTGAAGCTCATCCAGCCGCTGTCCCAGTACTGGCTCATCTCGTGCTTGTAGAAGTCTAACTACTGAAAGTTTTGGATCACTTCTTCTTCGATCCTATCTCCAGCAGCCACTCCCGACGGCCTAGCACCCCCTTTCCCCCTCCTTAGCCGAGCTCCTGGCGACCGTTGCGTCAATGGCCATCTGGAATTCGGCAGACCTCTTAAATTGCTCCATAGTCGCCACATATAGGTCGGGGTATGCCGCCCTCTCAGAGGCCATTTTGGCTCTTTTTCTACCGTCTTCTCCAACTCCGCAATGCGCCTATCTGCTTCTTCCTTGTCTTTAAGCTCCTGGTCGCGCAGCCTCTTCCAACCTTTCCTTGGCAGTGGTGTAGGCTTCTTGGACTTCGCCTACCTTTCTCTGCTCGCCCACCAACTCAAACTCCAGCGACACCGCCTTGTGGCACACCACTTCAAGCTCTGATTTGGTCACGACGAGCTCAGAGGCAAGATATTCTGCCAAGTAGCTCTGCATCACTGCCAGTACTTCCATCTTCTTCCCCCTTTGAGCATAATCCAGGCCTTTTACATAGGCACTCCGCGCGGATTTTCTCTAGCCCGCCATCTCGGCCCTTAGGTTTTGCAGCTGTGTTTTCACCTATTCCAACTGGACCTTTAGCGGCTTTGCCTCCACCTTCGCGTGCGCTGCCTTATTTAGCAGGGCTGCCGCCAAGGTCGTAGCCTCCATCTACGCTGAGCAGAACCCTCTCAGGAGGTTGGCCTCTATAAATCCCGCCATCGACCGCATGGATGCATCCTCCACTACTTCCAAGAGACGATCGGTGGCAACCCTGGCTTCCCCCCCTTTTTTTGCCGATTGACCGGCCACCGCACGCACATGATACGTGGTGGTCTTCAACGTGGCGCTTATCTCTGATCTGCTCATTCCCCTTTTCCCTTCCCCAGGACTTGGGGACACTTCTGGCATAGGCCCAATCTTGGGCACTTGCTCTCCCAACATCACGCCTTCTGCCAATGGCTTTGGATCAGCTGTGCTACTCACCCCTTGGGCACTTGGGCCCATGGCCTCCCCCACCTCTACCTCTGGGGTTGCCCCTGTCACCCTCTCCTTTACCTTTTTCAATACTAACCCCCCCTCACCCTCCTCCACTGCCGCCCTCCTCTTCTTCTTCTTCATCAACACTACCTCCACCTCCTTTTTGCTTTTCTCCTTCAGTGAATCCACTGGGGGCGGCAGCGGTGAAAAATCAATCAGATCCTCATCGCCCATAGGCTTGGGTCGTGGTTAGACTTGTTCCTTCATGACTAGCTTCGGTGCTCGGCCTAACTGCGCCTCTTTATACTTGTCCGCCTTGGCGAATGTCCTTTTATCCTCTGCCTCTTGCATCTTCTTTCTTGCCTCCAACTCTTTCGGGGCAGGATCCCCATCGATTGGCAGTGGCCCCAGGCTTAAGGAAAACAAACTTGACGGCTGGACAAGGTCATCCCACTTCACCCCCTCCTTCTCCCTCCACTCCTTCACCTATTTAATCCTATCCTCTGCCTCTGTCTCCAGCCTTGGCTCTACCGACTTGATGGGAATCTTCCACATCGTGGGCACCCCCCTCCCTCCATTTGCAGACACACAAAACCACCTTGGTCTCCACCCTTTCACCGACGATGGCAAACCCGCCACTAACCTTTTACCTGCCACCGTCTGCAGGGTCACCCATGTTTCTTGTTGACCAGAGGCCTTGTAGCAAGAAAAGAACTCATCCACTGTCATCGCTGCCCCATCGGTCGCCTGTGGCCATGTGATCGCGCAGGCCAGTAGTATTTTCCACGCGTTGGGCATAAGCTGACCTGGCGCCACCTTCAATCGGTTCAGTACATCCACCATAATTTGAGCGACAACCTCAGACCCCCCTCCCGGCATGCCTCCTCGTACAGCATGAACTCTATTGGATATGCATCTGACGCTCTCTCCTTGGTCGTCGGCAACTTCAACTCTATCTCCACAGGAATCTGGTACTTTTTACGCACCTCCTCCAACTCCTCTGCTGTAAACGTCGATTTGTCAGCCTTAGTGTGCCAGTGGTCCAATCCCACTTGGCTAATCGACCTCGTGGACACGATCATTGTGGACGGACGCAGTCGCACTGCTTGTTCCGCCCCTCTATCCTCCCATCTCTCCGTCCTATATTGCTCCACAAATCCACCGTGTCGTCTTCACCCAACGTTTCTAACCTCATGGTTGACGCTTCATCTCGAGCCATCTCTTTTACGTTTCTGTATATTGCTTCGGACGCAGGCTCGAGGAAGTTCGCGAACAATTGGAGAGGAGTGTCACACAAAACGAATGAGGTCAGGTCTGGGATGTATTGGTTTCTCGCAATGAGGTATGTAAAACGGATAACTCCAAATGCCCACGGTTTGCCTATTTGCCAAGGATCAAGGTTAAAATTTGCCAGTTTGAAAATTTCAAAAATTTTACAACCCCCGCCTTTTCCGTGTCCAATCCTAGTCCTAACCTTTCGCTTCCTACTAACTCATCACCTCCCTCACCATTGGTTTAGATCTTACCACCTGTACAACCACGATTCCCCCCTTTCCCCTTCCCCGTCTATTCCACTTCACATCATCACGTGCCTCATCACTCCTCGAGCCCCACACACCGCCACCACCTTTCACTCGACCCTCCTTTTGCGGTCGACTCTCCTCTCGGTCTGTCTTCTCGCTTGACTCTCCTTTCGCGGTCGGTCCACTTCTCGGTCGGTCACCGAGCTTGACCCCCCTTCGTGGTTGGCTCTCCTCTCGGTCGGTCTTCTCGCTCGACCCCCTTTTCGTGATCGCCCCACCTCTCGGTCAGTCACAGAGCTTAACCCCCCTTTGCAGTCGGCTCTCCTCTCGGTCGGTCTTTTCGCTCGACCCCCTTTTGAGGTCGGCTCTCCTCTCAGTCGGTCTTTCCACTCGATCCCCTTTCGCGGTCAGCCCTTCTCTCTGTTGGTCTTCTCGCTCGACCCCCCTTTCGCGATCGGCCCACCTCTTGGTCGGTCACCAAGCTTGACTCCCCTTCGCGGTCGGCTCTCCTCTCGGTCGGTCTTCCGCTCGACCCCCTTTCGTGGTTGGCCCATCTCTCGGTCGGTCTTCTCGCTCGCCCCTCTTTTGCGGTCAGCCCATCTCTTGGTTGGTCTCCGCGCTTGACCCCCTTTCGCGATCGGCCCACCTCTCGGTTAGTCTCCGCGCTCGACCTCCCTTCGCGGTCGACTCTCCTCTCGGTCGGTCCTCGCGCTCAACCCCACACACTCCCTATCTTCTTTCTTATTCCCTTCGTTGGACTAAAGCTGCACTTGGGAATGGGAGACTACTGACATCGGTGGGGCCACAAAAGGTTTTGGCCCACCACTTAGAGCCCAATTCATAGTTCAAGTACTAAAGCCCAACACCCTTGAGGACCCAATGTTGAACCAAGAACCAATGGTATCTAAACACGTGTCAAGCAGGGAACCAACCACCTAAGCAGACAAAGAACCTGCAGAGTTATTGCGCCACACATCAGCCATTAATTTGGCTCCCACAGCATTAAATGCGACAACCCCTTCATGTTGGAATAGGCAGCCTCACCGTGAACAATGCAAGCTAGAGTATAGACTTTTGGCCAACACGACAGGTTGGAGTGGACAAGGAAATGATGGATAAAGGATATAAGGAGGCTTCCAAGACACATCAAAAGGTTAAGTTCTCTATTCTTATGCTCTCCCTCTTTCTACATCGTCAATCTCCTAACTTGATCATCGGAGGGTCCGCTGGGGGACTTCCGTTTCCCGTTGGGCATTTTTGCAGGCACACCAGTAAGCTCAGTGACTGGTGAAAGGTGTAGGAAGCGTGAGTCTACCCGACTTGCCCTCACTTGGATTAGAAACATCATCAGAGAGTATTATAGGTGTATTGCTTTTAGGAATGTACTCGGATCACCCTCCGCAACCTTGTTTTTGTAACCCACAAGAAAGTTCCAAACAAGCGAAACATGACTTTGAATTCACAACCCCCGGCGTCAACCACACCTGATTCTTCGAATGCCTGCAATTGTAGAACACCATAGAAGACCAATTCTTTCTTAGATACATAGTCCGCACAACCCCGTCCATTTTAGGCCTCGTTTGGGAACAAGTTATTTTAGTAACTTTTTTCTATTTTTGGTTTTATGAAAAGATGTGTAGAAAAGTAAAAAAAGTGATGTGACAACTTATAGTGGTTTTTTTAACTTTTTAAGTAAAATATATAATTACCGAACGAGACCTTAGTAGTCTCTTTAGGTGCATAGTCGGGTTGAAACACATTATAGCATAATTCTCGTCCACCAAGTCGATTATAATTCCTTATTCTCAATGTCCATTGAGGCACTATCAAAGTTTGCTGATAAGACCACGGCTGTAGACTTCTCTTCACCATCTATATATATGTATGTATTGGTGAAGTGTATAGATTTACGGAGGGATGAGAGAAGGAAGTTGCTTAGCTGGGTTTGTATTCTCACTCTGTGTATTGGTGGCTTGTTGGAAGAGGAAAGCTCCTGAGAAGAGTATAGTTTGACTTTGTTTCTCCTAATAGGCATTAGGCAGGGATGGATCTAGTATTTGAGCTTTGGGCGGTAAAAACACATGGAGCTTTTTATTGAAAAAATATATTATAAATTATAAATTTTGATTTATACAATACAAAAAAAATGAATAATATTACTAATCAGGCATTATTTGTCAACTTAATTGAGAGCAAAAATATAATTTGACATATTTATGCATTAACTTAACAAAATATTAACTATTTTTGTCTCCGTTTACTAAAGTTAATTATTTGAAAATGTTATAATCGCCACTTTTTATAGTATATCTAAAACATCTATGATAAGTTCGATATCAAAATCTTAATTAATATCTTTATCAATAAATATGATCAAATAACATGTTATAAAATCATCTTTCATCTTATTATGCATGTTACTTTTGAAAAAATTATAATGGAAAATGTATATTTTTATGAGTATAATGATAATCCGTTTTAATAAGCGGTATAATAGACAATATTTTCATTTCCAGGCAATATTCTTATTTTTAAAGATTGAACAAATAAGAATGAATGCAAAAAACATACATGACATATGAGCAGAAAAATAAGAATAGTAATAAATGAAAGAATATTAGTATTTTCAAATAATATAGAAACATAACAAATAATACAGCTAACAAATAGAATAGATTAATATTTAATAAAACTTAATTTAGAAATTATTTTTAAAATTTTATAATGTAAATAATTTAAAAGGTACGAACTATTAAAAATTTGACGATACGAAGAATTTCACTTTAAAATTATCTTACTAATTATTAGTATAATAACATAATTTTTAAAAATTTTAGGAATGTGACCAGATAGATCCATTCTTGTTAGCAGACGTGCGCACAAGAAATAAAAAATGGTCAAACCCTTATTTTTCAATAATGACTTGCTAGCTGCTTCGTGGAACAAGATACCCCTAATAATGCACTGAACTTGCTGTTATAAAAAAATAAACACAGATGATAGATACATGGATTGACAAAATCCTATAGAATCCATCGGTGGAATTCATTTTTGAAAAACCTTTTATCTGTTCATATACATTTTGTATCAAATTTCTGTGATGGGTATGTATGTGTTCCCAACACCAGCACCTCAGAAAAGTCTTCATTGAAGTTGAAAGTGTTGGGTGCAATGTAGAAAGTTTTTTTTTTTTTTTTTCCTGGTAAAATCGGGTATTATGTATATCTCAACTAAAGCAAGTTGACAAGTGGACAACTTGCATAAGGGACACAAGTCACATTTTATACACTTATACTCCATTAATTCTAGATAAGATTTGTTGTTCTTTCAAAATCATTAATTTTTAATAGACAGAATTTCATGTCAAATGATGATTGTTCATTATTTATAAATGTTTATAAAGGGGTATGGTGATATCACATTTATTTGGATTTTTAAAATTTCAAAATATCAAAATTTTTACAATATGCATTTATTTTTGATAAAATTTATATTTATAGAATCAACATAATGATATTTAATTTTTTATTTACAATTTTCTTAATTTCTAATCATAAATTAAAATTTTAAACAAATAAAATATCTCTTTCACACATAAATATACATAAACAAATTGGGAAATATCTCAATTATGGAACTAAAAAAATTGAAAAAAAAATTATTTGACGAAATAATTATATGGAACATTTTTGTGCAAAAACTTAGACTTCCAGTTTTAAAATTGAGAATATTATTAGTCTTTGAGAAATTTCTCAGTTTTTTCAATTTTTAAAATTGAGAGTTTTTTCTAGTTAATTGAGAAATTTCTCAATTTTTTCAGTTTTAGAACTGAGTTCTTTCCAATTTAAAAACTGATAATATTTTTAGTTAATATTGAAAAAAAAAACTAAGAAGTTAATACTGAAAAAAACTGAGAAATTTCTCAATTTTATTGGACAGTTTCGCAAACTGAGAAATTGTTAGTTTTGTATAGCTAAAAAAATGATATTTTATTTTTATAAAATTTTATATTCAATATTGGTCTTATTTGATAGATCTCGTTGTGTGGGCTCCAAAAATATAAATTTTATTAAAAATAAATACATATAATAAAAGTAATGAAAATTTTAAGTTTTGAAACAACAAAATAAAAATAAATGCCACCTCAGCAATAACCACTTGGATAAGAGAAACGGCATTGCTAGAGGCCTCGAATTTTCCTCGAATTCCTTTTTTTTTTTTTGGGGGGGGGCGGGTTTTTTTTGGGGGGGGGGGGGGGGGTTAGTTTTTTTTATTTTATTTTTTAAAGGGTGGTTATGTGTAGAAATGTGTCAAAAAATTAGACATTTCGCACCAACTTATCATACAAAATTATATGAAATTAACAAAATTTAACCAACAGCGTAACTGATTAGTCAATTTTATCACTCAACCAGTCTAACTTAATTGATTGATTAGTTAAGCTGCTGGTTAAAATTTGTTAATTCCATATAATTTTGCACGATGAGTTGGTGCTGGATGTCAAGTTTTTTGGCACACCCCTACACATAACCACTTTAAAATAAAAATAAAAAAACACAACCCAACAAATAGAAGGAAAAAAAAAAAAACTCAGCTTGTATGGTTTGATATGGTGAGTGAGTTGGGTTGGACTAGTTGTGTGATAAATTGACTGATCAGTTAGGCAATTTGTTAATTCCATATAGTTAGGGACTCGAATTTGAAATAAAAATATAGTAGGGACTCGTACAAAACTATATAGAATTAACAAATTGCCTAACTGGTCTGTCAATTTTATCACCCAATCAATCCAATCCAACTCACTCACCTTATCAAATCACATAGATTGAGTTGGTGTGGGATGTCGAATTTTTTAGCACACCCTTACACATAACCACCCTTGCGAAAAGAAAAAAAAAGAAAAGAAAAGAAAAAAGAGAAAAAAAATTAAAAAAAAACCAAATTAACACATCCAAAAAAAAGAAAAAGAAAAGAAATTCGAGGCAAATTCAAGGCCTCAAATTCAAGGCCTCAAGCATTATTGTAAGAGAAATTATGTATTACTTTTGAGGCATGGTTAGGTGGTTACCAAAATAATTGTGATTGGTAAAAACACTACAAGAAATTACATTTTTGGTGACCAAATTTTTAGTCGCCAAAGGTTGTTTTTTAGTCGGTGAAAGTCAATGGCGACTAAATTTATTCGCCGCCCCGTTGGTCGCAAAAGCCTAGTCACCGATAGTCAATGGCGACTAAATTTACGTTGGTCGCTAATTATCTTATATTTGGCTACTAAAACGGACTTAGTCGCCAAACATAATGTTTTGGCAACCAAATGTTTAGTCGTCAAAAGTAATCAAATCAAAATGAAATTTTCTTTTAGCGACTAAAATATTTAGTCGCTAAAACATTTTAGTCGCTAATAATAATACATTTACTGCCTAACAATTTTAGTCACTAATAATAATACATTTAGCGATCAAAATATTTAGTCGTTGTTAGTTTTCACAACGAAACATTTTAGTCACCAAACGATTAGTTATTTTCATTTCATGGTAATTTACGACCAAACATTTTAGTCGCCAAAGGATGCCATGCTCTTTCGTGACTAAAATCTTTAGTCAGCAAAAGTTTCTTCCCTCATCTTGATTTATTTTAGCTACTAACTATTTGGTCACCAAAAGTCTTTTGTTTCTTTTTACTACTAAATATTTTAGTCATGAAAAACCTTTGCTTGCATTTTTGACTACCAAAAATATAGTCACCAAAAATTTTATAAATTTTTTTTAATCAATTTCTCAACCACCTGTATTTATTCCATTATTAGTACAATATGTACCCTATATATAAATAAAATTATCCATATACTGATAAAATTAGCAAGCATTCCACAACATGCACACATTTCACTTTCAACCATCAAAAAATTCATATTTAACATCAAATTAATATTTCCAATAGAAATTCCATACAAAGCAAGTATAATCCAATCTCAAAAACTAATTCCCTACATAACATAGGATTAAACAAAATTAATATCCAATTGTTAATATGTACCACCAAAAACTAATTTGTACCACGCCAAAAGGTAATCTATACCATGCCAAAAGAGTAATCTTGACCACGTCAAAAGGTAATCTATACTACATAAAAAATTAATCTAGGCCACATCAAGTTCAGTCTGCTATACCACACTATAAAACTAATATGTACGAATAGTACTAATTTGTAGACTAAAAACAATGTCTTTCGTACCTGTCAAAAAAAGTCGTATACTACAATTCCACGCCAAAAACCATCTATTCAAATAAAATTAATCATTAGTATTGACTACATTTTGGCATATTTAAATTAACAACCATAAAAATTAAATCATAAATAGATTGTCAATGAAAAACACAAAATCAGGAATGGGTAAGAACAACTTACTTAGTAAACAGATCAACTACCAAGCAAATTATCAAACTTTTTAACACTCGCATTACAATCTCTGAAATAGCCTCTCTCTCTCTCTCTCTACCTTAGGAAAATGGTAAACAATCCAATCCAAAAACTTCATAGTAAAACAATCAAAAACTACATAGCCCAGCTTGGTATAAAATGAAGGGATTTGAAGTTGGAATTTTATAAAAAAAAATATAAGAAGATTAGTTATTCAAAGTAGATGATAACTCTAAAGTGGAGGAATGAATAGAGGTATGTTTCATGTATTTTGTTCAGGTTTTTGTACATGTAAAATCTTTTATGAAAGAATTTCAAATAACTATTTTTACAAAGTTATTTGAAACCCGTCATTACAAAGCTCTCAAATCCATTCTTCATATCTAAATCTAAAATATCACGTTGACTTCAAAGGTTATACTCTTCAAATTATTGATATCAAATCTATTCATTTCAAATCCATAAATCCAAAGGGAGCCTAATGTCATGAATTTTGACAACAACAATATCATTTTAAGCATAAGTGAACCAACAATTTTCCATTATCCAATGAGTAGCAAGCAATTCCTAATGATTGTTGACTATGCATTTGGGTTGGATTTATGGGTCTATTATAGAGGATATCCTAACAGGTTTCAAGCTGCATTGCTGTGGTTGGAGGTCCGTCTATTGTATGCCAAAGAGGCTTGCATTTAAAGGGTCTGCTCTTATTAACCTCTCAAATCGACTTAACCAAGTTCTTCGTTGGGGTCTTGGTTCGATTGAGATTTTTTTCAACCATCATAGCCCAACTTGGGATGGCTACAAGGGAGGAAAACTTAAATGGCTCAAGTGTTTTGCATATATCAACACAACTGTCTACCTCTTCATCTCCATACCTCTACTTGTCTACTGTTCGCTCCCAGCCATCTTCTTGCTCACAGAAAAATTCATTATGCCAGAGGTAATCAAGTTATATAACCCTTGTCCTTCCATCCAACTAGTACACATTAGATGGGGAATGTGTTGACCAGTGTTACTAGGAAACACTAATACCCTAGCAATTTATGCTTTGGAACACAGTTCTGAACCATGGTACACTTTTAGCTATCCAAAACAATCATAGAAATTTTTTCTAATATAAATATTAAAAGCTACGTGGTACACTTTTAGAATATTAGCAAAACCTGAGTGGAATATCTCTTGGCCCTCAGAGGCTGTTCTTTGAGTGCACTTTACATTGCAGGGCATTTGTTGGACTAGCAGACATTTGATTCATAATAGGACTGGGGTAACATTGAACTATTGGTATTGGACACTAGTAGGTATCATATTCAAAAACCATTCAATCATACGCAAATAATCAACTATGCATAGCCAAAACCTTATGGTATGGGAAACAGTTGACGGAGAATGTGTAGTAGCCTCAAACGATATTATGACTACGAACATAAAAGGTCCATAAATCAAGTTTGCTCTCAAGCACAGACAAAAGTAATGGGAATGATTTTGCCAACTCTGCTATGCATATTCTCGGTTTTAAACTTGAGATGAAAAATACAAAACACTTTGTCTTACTTTCCAACATCTTACATTCAACTAATATTTATCTCCACATATATGTACATTGGATGTTTCTGCAATTAAGCAAAAGATATAAGTTTTCTGCAAGGCATTCCATAAACAGAGGCCACAACATGGAAAATTAGGTAAAGACGAAGGAAATTTGTGAAAGGTACAAAGAAAATGCAATCAGCAATTTCAGAGCACAAAATAAGATAAACAGTGACACCTCTAACAATGTACAATGATCCAGAATATTTAATAGCTGAGCAACAGACACAAATCAACCGACACATATGAACTCTAAACAAATACAAAAGGCAATTCCTTGACAACTCATAAAGTGTCCAATTTCATCATAAATTATATACTAACATATTCAAAAAAGAATTGATAGTCCCAAAGTAAATTTTATTTGCCACAATCAAACATTAGAAACATGATGCAGCAAAGAAATGCAACTACATCCAATATTATGCATACTACAGAAACTAAACACTGAACAAATCCAGTTAGGGTTTGCAGGAGCCCGAAACTGATTTCATAACTATAAGTAACATCTACTCTTTTGAATTGTTACGTGATCAAAATTCTAATTGCATCACCCCACTTTGTGAAACAATAGAATAAAGATAATATGCAATAACAAAAATTCAACAATCCAGCAAAAATACAATAAAGATAATATGCAATAAAGTGGTACTTACCAAATAGTAAATGTCATTCGATCACCTTAGATCCCTAAGAGTTGTATGAGTTTGGCGACTACATTCTGCAGATGATCAACCCTTTTATCTGTCTCCTTCCGATCTTTCTATCCTTGCGCCTGCTGTTGCAACATCTCATTGTAACATCTCTCGTGCTCCTCTCGCTCTTTCAATATATCAGTGTAATATTTCTCGCGCTCCTCTCACTCTTTCATCAACTCTTCACGATCTCTTTGTTGCTTCTCACGAAGTGTCTCCATCTCAGCTCTTATTGCCTCCATGTCCTTATCACGTGCTCGTGATGCAGCTATGGTAGACGGTTGTGGGCTGATCCCAAATCCAAGCAAGTACTTTTTCTTCTCACCAAGCACTTGCCTTGAAAGCTCCTCCTGCGTCAATGGCGTCCCTGACTCAGTGGCAACCACTTGTAGATTGACCATCTTTTGATGTCATTGCACATAAAAAAGACAAAAAGACATAATAAGATATATATTTTTGGGTACTAATTAATATTAAATACAATTAATTCATTGTTTCATACTTACATGAAGCTCATCGCATTTGGGATGGATCCAGTCATTCCTTTTCATGGAGGTGTGTCTGTCCTCATAAAACTTAGGAAAATCCATTTCCACATTTTTCACTACCTGCTAGTTTAAAAAAAAAAAAAAAAAAAAAAAAAAAAAAAAAAAAAAAAAAAAAAAAAGAAGAAGCAACAATAACAACAGCAACAACAACATATTATTCATAACAAAACAAAAATAATGGAGTTAATTTTAAATAAAATCAATCTCACGATAGCAACCATCATGATAGGAAATGAGCGAGATCCACTAGTATGATTGTATGGCAACTGACTTATGTTACTCTTACCAGCTTCTAACCGTTTCTAGAAAAAAATAAGTACATAAAAAAATTTTGGTTAAATATTGACGCATATCACATTTGGCACGGGACTATGTATGATGCATTAGTATTTTACCTGGTGAGATGCATCTTGCCATGCCATATCAATTAAATGCTTCCAATCATCCAAACTCACCACTTAGGGTGGATGAGCATATAGGTCATCAACGGCCTCTTCCTTTAATAGCTCGAATTCTTGCTTCAAGTTGTACCTCCAATCTTTGTACAACTTATATGCCTTTGTATTCACAATTTGCTGAGCTTGTAAGTCATTGTGAAAATCATCACCAATATCAAACTTGTCCTACAAGCATAACAAGTGAAAATGACAATCATTAAAATAAGTGCTTCTTACAAGTACAATAATAGAGAAACACATATTGCCCAATATTATCAATTACGAGAACAACTTGGATGACTGTAGCTTTGGTAGTCTCATCCATATTCAGCCATGACGTAACATCCTTGAAAGGGCACAGACTCCTAATCTGAAGCCCTAACTCAGTAGTTGCTGGAGTGGCATAATCTCCAGTCATTGCATTCAAAACACGATCGATGTGAACATATAATTTTTCCCCTTTTTTTGGATCTCATTATTTTTTGTATTCCTTTTCCAAATGTAGGTCCTCGTAAGAAGTCCCTGATAACAAACTAACAATAAGCAAATTGCAAATAATGACAGCTGGTAATTGACACAGTTGAAGTACAATGATCTTACCTACGACATGATTTTGAGTTTTCGACGGTGGCTATGTTTCATGAAAATCCTCGAATGGTGGGCTAGTCGCATCAGGAGAAAATGCACCGGTTGATCCTGAGGGGACAACAGGAGGTGGTGCATATGTTGATCCTAAGGGGACAACAAGAGGTGGTGCAACTGTTGATCCTAAGGGGATAGCAACCAGCGAGTTTGTTTCGGTGGTCGTGAGTGACCTTTTCTTAAGCCGACCAGTCTTCAAGCCAGTAACCATGATGCAAACTGCAATAACACAACTGACAGTACAAAATGTCATATACAATAAGGCATTTAATTATAAAGAAGAGATATAGCAAGCTACTATGACCAGCTTTTTAAATTATTTGATGCGTAGATATAAAACAAGCTAACATTATAAAACATAATATACATGAAATAATTTATAAAAAGATATATAACAAGCTACAACATGATTTTGATGAAGTAATAAGACAAGTATTTTGGTTCATTATCATATCCAAATCATAAAAGCAAATACATTAAGATTCTAATTCAACATCTATATCAAAATCACTTTGCAGGTCACATTCTTTGTCTATGTTGTTACCCTCCCTCATTAATTCATCTTCATCATCATAGATGAAGGCCTCATCTATAACACCCTCGACTTCTACACCTCTAATAGATTGCAAACCTTCCATTGGAATAATTTCAGATTCAATAGCATCTCGATGCAAAACCACATCATCGTCAATAGCCTCAGCTGATACAACCTCGGTAGTTTCTTCTTGTTGGAACACAACATCAGTTTCTATGTTATCCATCTCCGGCACATCCCAAATTCCCGATGTTCAAACCTTTCTATGACTCTCCAATTGACACCTAATTTGTTATCATCAACATACAATACTTGTTGAACTTGACTTGGTAAGACAAATGAGTTGTCTTTGTACCATCGACTTCTTACATCAACCATTGTCAAATGTGGTTCAACACGCATAGTTTTGCTACTACTAGTGTTAAACCATTCACATTGAAACAATACGATCCGATGTCTAAACAAATAGTTCGTTTCCCACACTTTGCACAAGTACCCATAGAAGTTTATCAATTGGCCTTCATGTTCCACTTCCACTACCAACCCACTATTTTGAATTTTACGACGGTTGTTGTGGCTGATAGTATGAAATCGGATGCCATTACAAGAACATCCTAAATATGTGTTTACTAAGCCACTAGGACCATTGGCTAATGACCACATCTCATCAGTTGCTTCAGGGGATACTTGGTTCCGCAATTGATTCATCTACATATAGAACATGTGTTATGCTACAAGTATACCCAATATTAAGGTAATGTATGACTAATTATAAAGAGGAATTCCAGCTTACACAATCTTTGAACCATTTAGGAAATTCTTTGCGTTGCCTCTTTGTGATGTAGAATACACCTCCAGTTTGTTGTAACAAGTTCTTGTGCTCCCTAGTTACAAAAATGGCTCTCAAAAAAAATTTAAGAAATCAATACTAATCGATTTGATAACTATATCATATAAATACGTAGAATAGATCCATACTCTAAGTATTTTTCCAGTTCAAAGATATTGTGTAGGACAAACCAATGAGCCATCTCGCGTTCAACTACCGACACATTGGATGCCCTTGTCATTAGACCAAAGGGACAGACATTTTGAGTGAATATTGCCAACCCTGGGCCACGGTCGCCCATGTCGTAATTTCTTTCTATTCGGTCAAAAATTGTTTCAACTTCATCCAAATACATTGAACAAAATGTTGTACACTCTGTTGAAATGTAAGCCTGGGCAATAGAACCTTTAGAATAAGCTTTATTCGCTACAAACCCTTTTAGACGTCCAAACAGCCTACATGACAATGAGAATGTTATATTTAAATTTATATTAGCAGTGAAGCGTTAATTAAAATGTTCACACTACAAAAGTACCAACATACCTCTTAATTGGATACCTCCATCGATATTGCACTGGCCCTCTAAGCATAGCCTCTCAAGGCAAGTGAACTACCAAGTGGACTATGACATCAAAAAAAATTGGAGGGAAAATCTTCTCGAGCTTACAAAGTATGAGTTCGATTTGTTCCTCAAATTTCTCCAAATCTGTGACCCTCAATGTCTTTGAACACAACTGTTCGAAGATATTTCCCAACTCAAAAAGTGTTGTGCCAAGTTCCTTAGTAAGGTAGCCACGCATCCCAATTGGAAGAAGTTGTATAAGGACATGACAATTATTACTTTTGGGCCAGATAATTTACCTCCTTGAGCGGTCATGCAATTGGATATATGTGCTACATAGCCATCGAGATAATTAATTGATTTCAAAAAATGACAAAATCCGTCTCTCTCTGTCGAGGACAATGTGTACAATGCAGGGGCCTTCTCAAAGGACCCATTGGCACACCTTTTCAAGTGTAACTCTTTACGTATTCTCATGTCCTCCAAATCTAAGCGTGCTTTGTCCATGTCCTTGTTCTTTCTATCTATGCTCAAGAGAGTCCCGATCATATTGTCACATATATTTTTCTCAATATACATGGCATCAAGGTTGTGCTACAGCTTTAGCATTTTCCAATAGGGCAAGTCAAACATAATGCATCTCTTTGTCCAATTCAAATTTGGATTTTCATTCCTTTGTCGTTTTCGATTGTGTGGGTGCTTTCCATACGGCTTGTAAGTCCTACAACCAATTTGCTCTAGTATTTCTTCCCCCGATAAGTCCATAGGTTTAGACCTGTCCTCAATATGACCATTGAAGAGCTTACTCCTTCGCTAACTATGGTTCTCAGGCAAGTAGCAACGAGCACCCATGTGCCTTATCTTACTTCGCAAACCCTGTGACGATGCATTCATGTTACAATTAGGGCAAGCCAAGTAACCCTTTGTACTCAACCCTAACATGTTACCATATGTGGGAAAGTCATTAATGGTCCACATGATTGCCATAAAAATTTGGCCATTGGATGCATCATATGTTTGCACACCATGCTCCCACTAATTATTCAATTCTTCTAGTAATGGTTACAGGTAAACATCAATGTCTCTTTCAAGTGCAGATCGTCCGGGAATAAGCAATGACATAATGGAAAATGGCTCTTTCATACACTTCCACGGTGGGAGATTATAAGGCATCAAGATTACAAGCCACATGTTATACGATGTGCTCATATTTTCCAAATGGATTAAAACCATCTATTGCCAACCCTAGCCTTACATTTCGAGAATTAGCAGAAAACGTCGGATGTTGCTTATCGAAGTCTTTCTATGCCTCACCATCGGCCGAATGCCTTAATATGTCATCATCCACACTCTTCTCTTTGTGCCATCTCATATCTACAACTTTTTTTTTTTTGACATATACAATCTTTTCAACCTCGGTGTCAAAGGAAAGTACCGCAATAGCTTGTGAGGAATCTTTTTACCCCCAACATTGTTCAACTTGTATCTAGGCTCGTCACATGTAGGGTATTTCTCTAAATTCGCATTCTTCTTCCAAAACAGTGCACAATCATTCTTGCTTGCATGAATGGTTTCATATCCCAAACCCAAGTCACGTCAGAACTTCTTAGCATGATAGAGCGTCCATGGAATAGTTTGATCACATTTTGGTAGAATGTCCTTGAATACCTGCATAACCATATCGAATGACTTGTTGCTCCATTTGTTGTACACCTTCACATGAAGCATCTTAATAACGAATGACAACACAGAGAACTTCTCACATGCTGGGTAAACTTTGTGTTGAGCATCTTCAAATAACCTAATGAATTTATGCAAATCCTCCCTCTTTAAACTATTATGTTCTTCGTCGATATGATTATCCATAAGACTACTCAAGTAAATTTCTTCTAACATAATAGGCAATTCGCCCATCATCGGATGATTGGTATCTGGCATACCTTCTCCACTACTTCCAAAATGGTCATTTGATACACTGGGATAAGACATGGAAACATGTTTCCCGCTGGAATAACCCACATTCTTGTCTTAGTCATGTCCATGTGCATTTGCATGATTTTGTCTTGTTAAGCTTGCATTTGTAGACGTAGACTTGTTTTGCCTAGGTAAAGGTTCTTGTCTTGTTTTCTGCTTATGTGATTTGCCTAAGTGTTGTATGCATGCTTTGTTCCTTTCTTGCTGTCTCAAGCCTAGGTCATGTTAAGCCTAGGTCATGCCAAGCCTAGGTCATGTTAAGCCTAGGACCATCTTAGAACCACTTTGGTTGACCTCCACCTTCACCCTGACATATTGGCCGAGATGTCATTATCTAGGCCGAGGTGTCCATCACCTAGGCTGAAATGTACATCATCTAGGCCAAGATGTTATCATCTAGGCGTCCTAGATCTTTGATCCTTGCACCTAGCGATCTTGTTCCGGGACTGGTATGACCTAGACCGAGGTGTGGCACATCTACGTTGAGGTGTGGCACAGCTTGGTCAAGTGTTATCCTTCATAGCCGAGATCATTGAGACCTTACTTGCCGACGCCTATGTCCTAATCCGAGATCATTACCTGCCAGAGTACCCATGTCACCTTACTTGTTTTATACACCTTGTCATACTCTTATCTTTTCATTCAGTCACCTTTTTGAGGAGATCCAATCCGGTGATGCCACGTGTCCCAGCAGAGGGTTAAGTCTGCTGGCAGTAGAGAAACCCACATCATTTTGTCATATCTTTGCCTTTTAGAGAGAGAAGCTCTAGGAAGAGGAAGAGAAGTTCTTAGAGAGAGGACTAGATTTCCAAGCTCAATCTTCACACCTTGAACCTTTAGATCCGTGTTTTGAGGTTAGATTCTTGATCTACTCTTGTTATTCTTTATGTTGATCCGATTGCATTGCATGATCTAGCATGATTCATGAGCCATGCATTGATTTAAAGCTTGTTTTAGAAAGAGAAAATGATGTTCTTGTATTCTTGAAATAAAACCATGTTTTGATCCGAAAGTTTGTATCAAGATCCATGTTTTTGTGTTTGTTTTCATAAGATCTTCAAGTATGGGTACCCAGGTCCATGTTTTGAAACTCATCTCATGAAATCTCAGATTTTGAATAAAGAAGTTATGATTTTAGCATCCATGTTCTTCATGTTTATGTCCTTCATGTTCTTCATGTCCTTCAAGGAGGAACCCCAGATTTCCAAACTTCATTTCCCTAGGTGTGATCACTAAAACCACTCTTGCCTAGATCTCACACCTAGGCCAAGCATTGTATCTCACCTTGGCCTACCTTGCATGATCACTTGCACCTTAGCCTATCTTGCATGCACACCTAGGCTAACCACTGCACACCTAGGCCGACCTTGGTACACCCTTGCCGGCACCTTGTAACACCTCGGCAGGTAGTTACACACCAAAGCCTAGGTAACCACACCTCGGCCAAGAGGTGTGGGACCTCGGCCAAGACCTCCCGGGTTCACCCAGCTAGGTCATTTTTGCCTAGATCATCTCTGTGCACCCATTCCAAGACCTGGTTGGTACCCAACATGTTTTTCCTAGATGAAAAACAGTGATTTAACTCCCAGCATGTTTTACTTTGTCTTGACTTGATTTTGGAAAGAAATGTTGGGATCATTTGCACTCATGTAAAGCTTGTTTTAAGAATGCATTTCATATCCATCTTTGAGCATTCCTTCTTGTCTTCTTGAAGTGCATTCAGTAGACATTATTATGTATTTGTAGGTCTTGGATCCTTGCCTTAATCCCTACACCCGAAGAGATATGTGAGTGGTATTTTTAATAAAGCTATATTATAAAGTTTTGATAAAGTTTTGCTTCGTTTTGGAAAAGTATTTGATCAAGCATGAATGACTATCCCTAGTTTTGTATCAAGTATTGTATTTGTTTTGATGACATTCTTGGAAAGTCCTTAGTGCTAGGGGACTATAATGCAACTAGTACCCTTGTTTTGAAAGTCCTTAGTGCTAGGGGACTATAATGCAACTAGCACCCTTGTTTGAGATATCTCTTTTGTTTTGCCACCGATGGTTTACTGCGTGGGTTTGTCCGGAATGTCATCCTTTGGTATTATGTAGATGGTATTAACATCTAAGAAGCTTTGAAAGGCTTTGATTGATGAACTTGATTCATCCCATGCTTTGTACAAGTTATTATAAGTATTGTTTTGATAAAGATCTCGGATATCATTCATTCAAACCTTTATTAATTATATCATTCACTAAGTATCCAAGCTCACCCTCTCCTTATATATATGTAGGTGGTGAGCAAGAAAGCGGTGACGCCTAGATGTTATTTGCAAGTTGTTTTGGATTCATTTTGCTAACCTCTTGAAGATTATGTTTCTTAGTCTTAATTAACTGGTTTCGTATATGTCGGCTTGAGAAGTCTTTTTATCAAGATGTAATATGTACTTTATTTTATTTGTATCCAAGTTGATGTCGGCTTGAGAAACCTTTTGATCAAGATGTAAAATGTACTTTATTTTATTTGTATCCAAGTTGTAAACTATGTTGAATTGTATGTCATTTGATTTGATCTATGCACAGCTCTTATGGACTAATTAGATTTAAATTTATTGCTTCCTCACATGTAAGCCCCATATGTATACTCTGATTGTGTGTGAATTTTTGTAGGTTGGCATTTGGTAATCTCGGATTACTGGCCATCATGGCACCATTCTACTAGGGGCGGAATGGGGTCGTGACACCCGTGGTGCACCCAAGTTATATACGAAGATGCAATTCCTCTTCGGATCAGGTGCGTCCGTACAACTTGTCTACTAAATTTTGTACCATTCATGAAATCAACACACAAACACCTAATTTCATCATGTGGGCCTAAATTTGCGGTAGCAAAGTCAATGAATGACTTTACCCCTTGTTGATACTCTTCGCTTGTCAACCTATTATTTATCAATATCCAACTCTTGTCCATTATTGTCACCTATAGTGGGGTGCACGATTAGTTAACTCATTTTTTAACACGAACTTAGTACCGGCAATTTTGAATATATATAACACATAGGGAATTCATAAAATTCATAGTTATATATATATGAATATAGATGTAGATATTTGTAGTGTGAGTCTAAACCAGTGGGCTAGAAAACATTCTAAAAATTAAACTAATCCAAACAAGTACATAATGCATTATACAGACTTGTAGACTACATATAAATCAAATGTTCTTTACGAACTGTAGGACAGCCAGGCTCCAGAAAAAATCTGAAATGGTCCTTTTGATTTTAATCTTTGAATAGTATTGAATCTGGAAATTTAGTTTTGCATTGGTATTTTATGCTCTTGTCTTCATGAATATCCTTATTAGTATAAGATCATGTTTTAGTATGATATTGTATGTGTTATGGTTTTGTTCTTTATCTTCTTCATTTGATCATACTTATGTGGATATTATTATCTTATTAAGCTGTTCTAACTTTAATTTAGGACATCTAACTCAATGGAAACCTTAATTGGGGTTGTATTGGGTTTTCAATCACTTGAATAATGAAGAGATGAGAATGTGTTATGTATGGATTGATGGGATGTGCTCCTTAATCAAAGGTTAAGGTCTTGTGAAAGCAGTTATCGCATAAACCCTAGAATGGAATGGACGTATTCAAACTCTTTGCAATGATTTGATTTGGTCAGATAAGGTTGGGTCCAGATGGGACATTCAGGAGAATACAACTTTGATTAGTCCTATAATCAATTTTAGGTAATGACGGTTACTGGCCGTGTGAGATGTCTAACTGTCACGACCCAAACCCGCCCTTATGGGTTTAGTATCGTAACTGGCCAGTAATCTGTGATTACCAAAGGCCTGCTCAATAGTAATGACAGTAATCCAGAGTAAGGGGCTGGCGGAAGCCAAAACAGTAAATAAAAGATGTCCAATGAGCTGTGAAAACTTGAATGTAAAAAGACTTTTTCATAAACATGCCACATAGATAACCAAAGCGGATATACATGCAACATATACACAAACATCCCCGTCAGGGACCAAAACCCTTTAACATAGCTGTACAGTCAGGTCTAAACATCTATTACAAAACAGAGACAGTACGGGTGAATCTAGGACACCCCAAAATAGCCTTGGCTTGAACGGACTTGGAACCTTGAGGCGAGGCACAAAGGTTGGCTTGACAAAATAAGAGCTAACCCGACGCTCCTAGCTCCGGTCCGGTGCCTGGACACCTACATATATATATAAACAGTGAGCTAAAGCCCAGTGAATAACAAATACGTAAAGAGGTTAAGAATGAACGTCCTTTCAGTAATAAATCAGTCATATCAGTTATATGTGGTACATCCAATAACAAACAGTAGAGTAGGTCTTAACAGATCAAACAGTCAGTTGATGGCCATCATAACAGTATACAGTATTGGTTCCAAGTATTGGAACCGACAGAGATCTCTGTGACAGTAACAGTAACAGTATAGTAATGGTAAGGTGCTATGGATGCCACGAGTACAGTTCATAAATAGGACATCATTCATTCAGTAAAAAGTATCACTTTAGAAAACAGTGCAGTTAATTGTTCAGAAGATAATCATCATTGAACATATCTTTACAACATTGTTACTTACAGAGCACTGGGCTATAGGCAAGCTAACAAGCGTCCTCGGATGCCAACCCTACACAGTTGCAAAACGAACACACACTAAGTTACACACTTGGGATTAACATCTTAGCCCCTATCTTGACTTTGTGTGGTTCTATAACATTATCCTCATTAAGATGCCTTAAACTAGGCCTAGGAATGCCTAAGATGGAATGTGGATACAAAGATGCACTTTAAAACACTTTTCAAAATTTTCAGAAAATAGGGGTCTCACTCGAGCGTGGCTTTCTTCACTCGAGCGAGCTTGTCAAAACAGTGGGGTCGCTCGAGCGTGGACTTCCTCGCTCGAGCGGTCTGTAAAAATGCAAAAAGTGCTAGATGTTGAAAATCCCCGCTCGAAGCTCGCTTGATGCTCTCTCAAGCGTGAGACATATCCTTCGCTCGAGCATAGGTCTCGTTGCTCGAACGTGCGTCTGCGTGCACCAAACATCTGAGAGCTTGCAATCTACGCTCGAGCGAGCATTCCTTTGCTCGAGCGGAGCTCTGAACAAAAGACGGTCGCTCAAGCGTGGAAGCCAAAATCTGGAATTTCCAGATTTGCCTCCCAAGCTCAAACCAAGCATTCAACACCTCAAAACTCAACTTTTTGGGCCAATTATTTGGAAAACACTTGGAAACCAACAATATAGCATGTTTTGAAGATCAATTTGTAAAATCAAAGCCCAAGGGTGAGTCAATTGAACACCATTTCAAAGAAGTTTTCATGAATTATGTAAAAACATAACATGCATGAACTCTTATGAACTCTAGTGCTATAAAACTTGATCAAATGCAAGATTAGGCTCAAAACTATGGTGAATTCATGGACTATAACATAAACATGAACAAGCATGTGGAAATTCATGAAGAACAACCTCAAAATGCAAGAATATGTACATGCATGCATGGATTAAGCCTCAATTCAACACTTTAAACCATAATTTGACTCTAACCTCCAATAATCCCATGAACCATGCAAGAATAACTCAAATGTACAAATGAGAGGATGAAATCTCTACCTTAGGTCTTGAATTCAAAGTATACAAGCTCAATTTTGCAAATTCCCTTCAAATCTTCTAAGTTTCCAAGCAAAACTCTTGATGAAACCAATTTCTCCTACTCTCCCTCTCTCTCTCGGTTGGGTCTAAGAAAAAGGCTGAATAATGGTGCATCAAATGATATGAATTGAGTTCCAAACAATGGTACAAAAAGTGGCCCACTAATGGCAATATGGTAATAACACAATCTAATGTAATTTAATGTTATTTAATCTAATTTAATCATTCCAAATCGGATTTTAATTAAACTTACCATAAAATCATATAAATTCTAATTAGCATAAAATACCAATCAATTTCTGAATCGGTCGCCGATAAGGCTTTCAATTCGCAGTTCAAAGATAAAACATGAACAGATCATTTAATGACTAACAGATAGATTATTCTACAAATCATAATAGCATGATAACTAAATTTCTAGTTTGTTATATATTAAAAAAACAAAATTACAAGAAAACTTAAATTTGATATTAAAATAGTTACTTATAATTAGAATTCCTATTTTCTTACAAATTTTTCTCTTCATTTTCTATCATTTTTATTTTTATTATTTATTTCTTTATAATAAAACGGGAGTCTTAAGTATTGTTTACGTGTAGTTTTGAACAAGAAAATGTATTTTAAATATTAGATTTTACAAATAATTATCAAATATATAAAGAATTTTTAGTAAAAATATATAACCTTTTATATTATTTGATCCGAAATCCGATACTCTTTATTATTATTTGGACTTCTTGGTGTCTGGTTGTAACGACCACACCACGTTTAATGATTATCTCTTAATTAATTAAGGAGATTTGAAATTTAATTGTCAATTATTCCAAATTAATTTGGGATTTATGAAAATTATGGAGATTGATTCATTTATGGTTCTATTAAATATATATTTTGGAATTAGAAATTGAAAGCTTAAATGGCTCAAGAAAGTATAAATAGTGAATTGAATTTCGAGTATCGGACCATATGGGAAGTTTAATTAAATATTCGATTCAGATTTATAAAATTGAGATTTGATTAATTGGGTCCGAATTGGAGTTAATTAAGTTATGAAAATTGGGAATTAAGGTTATTATGAATTAAATTTCTTTATGAGGCATTCAATTAATGTGTTCAATTGATTATGTAATTTATTGACAAAGATTTTGAAGTTTAAGCCGAATTTAAAGGCCTTAATGACTTGGGAAAATCAAAATTGATGATAGCAATAAGTTTAATTTAATATTTAGAGTCTTTTGGAAGTTTGATTAAAAATCTTATTCGGATTAATAAATTTGAATATATTTAATCAGGTTTTAATGGAAGTTAATTAGACTAATTAAACTACGTGGGATTTGAGATTAGTTATAATTAACTAATTTAGTGTTAATCAAAATTTATTAAGATTAAGTGATGCTTAATTAAATTAAAGCTAGACATAAATTAAATTATGGAGCAAATTAGAATTGTGGGTGTGTGTGTGCAGAGAAATTGTGTGAGTGGGTGTGCATGTAAGTGTTAAGGTGGAGCTCAAAGAAATGTGCAAGTGTGCACACGTGTTACATGATGAAGAAGTGAGGTGTGTGTGAGTGTGTTTATCCTGATGGGTTTAAGAGTGTTATTCATTTGTTGTGCTGGAAGACTTTGAGAGTCTAGAGAGAGAGAATGAGAGACCCAAAGGATTGAAGAAGTAGCGAAATTAAGGGAAAACTCAAGAAATTGGAAGAGAATGAGAAGACCCAAGAGAAATCAACTATAACTTTTGAAGTTAAAACCTAAGGTAAGAAAATTAATACTCAATTTATACAGAATCTTTATTTTATATTTGAAATTAAGAAGAGTTTAAGATCAATTCCATGGAATTTGTAAGGAAATGGGTTTGAATAAGAATATAAAGCTAGATTCATGGTTATGGAAATAAACATGAAAATTGATTATTTTTGGTTTGATGTTGAATATCTTGCATGAATTTGGATCTCATTTCTACATGCATGTAATTTGGAAGAATTAAAAGAATAAATAAATATGGGTTTTGATCTTGATTATTAATCCATGCATGTAATGGAACTTAAGAGTTTGACTCAAATTAAACATATTTTGGAACATCTATGATTTAAGGAAATAAGTTTGGAAAGTGGTTAATTTGAGTTTGATTTTGTCATTCTTCATAATTTTGAAACTCAACCTTACATGCATCATGGAATTTCAAGGTTTTGAGATTTTAATTCATGTTTATGAGTTTGAATTTGGATTTGATATGAGAAAAATTAATAAAAATCTAAATTAGAGCAATTTAAGATTTTAATTATGGATTGAGCTTGACTATGTAGAATTGATTGGATTTTGATAAATGTTTCATGCATGCAAATGATTTTCTAAGGAGTTTATGACTTTAATTTCATGTTTTGAAGGAAAATAGAAAGAGCTTGAAGTCAATTTTATATAATTAAAAAAAGAAAAAGAAAATGAGAAGTTGGAGTTATGTTCATGACTATGAAAATTAACTTAGAAATTAATTATTTTGGGTTTGATTTTGAATATCTTATAGGAATTTGAGCCTTTTTTTTATATGCATGTAATTTGGAGAAATTAAGGAATTAATTCATGAACATGGTTAAGGTTAATCAATATAGAAATAATTG
Source organism: Camellia sinensis (assembly GCF_004153795.1). Lineage (NCBI taxonomy): Eukaryota > Viridiplantae > Streptophyta > Magnoliopsida > Ericales > Theaceae > Camellia > Camellia sinensis. The sequence continues at coordinate 3,210,759 of NW_021025727.1, read as the reverse complement.
TAATTCTTCAATTGAGCTTGGGTTTGGAAACTTTGATATATATGAGATGTAAATTTACATGCATCATAGATTTCTTGGAATTGATTTCATGCTTTGATGAAATAAGAATTAAGCTTTGGAAAATTATGAATGTATGAACAAATGAGTTCAATTTTTAAATTAAATGAGTTTTGACGTAAATGATTTAAAATTGATCATATTTTCTTGATTATTTAAGAATTGTATGTTTTTAGATAGGCCATGTATGAACCCAAGTCTTGAAATTATTTTGAGAGCTCAATTCAAATTTTAGAATTTGTGAGTTGGAGTTGGGCTTGACACGAAGAACATGAATTGAGTTGAATTTGATGGATTTGAAGTTTGAATGTACATGTATGTAAGGGATTGTCATAAGTTTGCATGTTTAATTACAAACATGCATTTTATAATGAATTGAAGGTTATTTGGCATACGCAAGCGTGATAATGTTGAATTTCATGAAGATTGATCATCAATTGTACTATTCAAGTTGAAAATGAAGCATATATTTCACATGCCTGTATATTTCAAAATGATATAGAAATTAATTTTCTTGAGTTTTGAAGTTATGAAGTGAGTTTGATATGATTCGAGTTTATGAGATGGATTTATGTAAATTTGAGATTCAAATCTTGTAAAATTGGCCCTTATATTCATGTTAAAAGTTATATGGTGGAAATATGAGTCTTATGATATTAATTACATTAGTTGGAACCAAATTTTGAAGCTCAAACATAATCTAGAAAAACCCAAAATTCGTCATGTCCGCTCGAGCGTGGAGAGTCTCGCTCAAGCGTACCCTGTTTTACTAGACTCCTCGCTCGAGCGTCAAAAGTCTCGCTCGAGCGTAATTTGCAAGCAACCAGGACTTTTGTAGACCAAAGGGGTCCGCTCGAGCGGAGGGCCCTGTTTCAAAAATTTTGAAAAGATATTTTATGCTTCGTTTTTCGTTCTCTTTCATTTCAAAGCACTCTTAGGCATGTGTACGGGGAGCAAATATTCAGGCAAGCCCGTATTCCTTTCTTCCAAGCTCCTGTCTGTCCGATCGACCTGCGAGCAAATAACCGTGAGCTACCCGGCGGTATGTGACCGGAAAAACCCTCCGACGATCAAGTTAGCGCACACCTTAGGATAGAGAGAGAGAGAGAGGAGTGTTTGAGTGTAAGAATTTCCTTACAAAGTGTTCCTGTCCATGTATGGGGGGCACAGACATGCTTATATACCCTTCTGCGCCCCGAATCTACTCCCATTGGTCTCTCGACACGTGGCTCTATTATCCCATCTGTCAGCACAAATCTTGCTATACATCACCTAACCCAACTGCCAGCCCACTCTGCTGGGAGCACGACAGCCGGGCAACATTATCTCGGCTATCAACGGCCATACTGAACAGGCCCAAGCGCATTTGATGTCGTAGTTTCTTACTACCGGGCTTAATTCCAGCCGTGCTCAACTGTATTCCGACGAAGCTGAGCTAGAGATTGGCAACGCCGGTCAGCCAAAGACCTTCTCGGCCAAGCTCCAAGCACAGGCCTTCCTACCGGGTTAAGGTGCGTGCATTACAACCTTGCAACGCATGAGCCGGGGAGCCTCATCTAGGCTGTTCCTCCACCTGTCCGTCCTTCGCGGAACCGAGATCAGATAACTCGGTTCCATGTGGGCTTTGCCATTACCGAGCAATATCACGACCTGATCTTGGAGCCCAATACCTCGGCCCAAATCTGTCCGGCTAACGTCACGGCCCAATCTTTGATCATAAATCTCCCTCTCAATTGCCCCTTAATTCCGTCCGCAAAAGCGTAACTGGGATTACGTATTTCGACCGGGATAACACTTCCTCGGTCCTCATAATGCAAAATGGCGACCGGGCTAGTTGACATTACTGTCTACAAACTTGCCCGGTTATACTCCTCGGTTGACGTCCTCTTCTTCAAAAGTAGCCCGGTTGACTCCTCAACTCTTCAACCTGTCTCTTCAGTTCTGACGTCGTCATAAATGGGGACACGTGGCGGGCTGCCATTAGTTCTCGAGCAGCCAACCCGCCGTCTTTCCAGAATTTGAATTTGGGCGGTCTCGTCTCCTCTATAAACATTCCCCCCCTCATCTTCCTTGAGCTCTTACTGTCTCACTGCCATTCCAAGCAACCCAGAGCTCTTGCCTCTCCTCTGCCATTCCTGAACTCGCGCTCGAAGAAGAAGCAGCCACTGCTCCATATTGGTAAGCCCTTCAACCCTTGTTAGTGTTATTTTCATTGATATTTCACACAATAGGGAAATAAAACGTAGTTCTTAGGACATAGGCCATAGAAATCGTCCTAAACCTCCCACTGTTCATGGTGTTCTTCATTTTCACTGATGAACTTCGAAGAACTAGGGCGGACTGGGCTCCAGGTCTTCGTTTGATCCAAAAAACCATCCCGACCGAGCAAATAACCTGTTAGACTTAACCATAGCAAGAACCAGGATAACAAAGGTCTTGGCCGCTCAACCGGGCTAAAATCTGGTCTGCTCGGGCGGCCGAGCTCCCCGGTCAGCCTCTACGACCGAGGTGGTTTGGCACTCTAGACAACCGAGCTAAAGTCAAGCTCGCTTTGCGCGACCGCACTCCCTCTTACACTTGACCTCCTTTTCCTGCAGAGTCCAAGGGGACCACTGACCATTCCTGAGGCTCCCAAAGACCGAGCAGCCAGAAATCACCTAACAGTGCCAAACCACTGCCGAGCTAATTTAGCCGGTCGTAAATGGGGAAATTCCGCTTCCTCGTAGATACTCCAGCTGCCTTGGCCGTGTTCAGGGAGGAGTACGGCATCCCGGCCGACGTCCACCTTGAGCTTGCAGAAGAGCAAACAACGCCTTGGGGCAGATCAGAACAATGCCCCTTCACCGTGCTATCTATCGTCGAAGGAGGCCTCCGCTTCCCACTCAACCCACTTATCACCGAGTTCCTCCACCGCACTGGGTTGGCACCCACACAAGTGTCCACCAACACTTATTGAATTATCAACGGCGTCCATAAACTGAACAACCGGCTAGGCACCAACTTAGGTTTAGCTGAGATATTAAGGCAATACACGATGGGTCACACCGGTGACGACCTAGCCTATTATTTGAAAATCAGACCGAGCAAGGAGAAAATTGTAACCGGCACCCCGGATAAAGACTTGCACGACGACGATTTTTTCTAGGTGTTGGGCAATTACGAAACAGCTGACGTACTGGGCCGGTTTATAAGCAAGAACTTCGGTTCCTCATGTAAGCCGCTCAAACTTGCTCGGTCAGCCTACTTCCTCTATTCTATAATTAACCAGTTTTCTTGTTTCTTTTGCAGCAATCCAAGCCTTGCAAGCCAACTACCAATTTCCCAACGTAGAGGCAATTTGGACCGTGCTCCGCTATCGCCACCAAGATTGCAATGATCTGCTCGGTTACACTCCAACCTACAGATACTCAGCTCCACGCCGGAGTAAAGTTACAGACTCTCTCCACGCTCTAACTCCTCCTCCAGACCCAAATCTGCCAGACGTTCCGCTAATCCGGCTGTCCGAGGAACAAGAGATGGCTAAAAGAAGCCGCATCAAGAATCTCCTCACAGCCACATCCGCCGAAATACCAAGCATTTCTCCCCCATCTCATGCTGCTGGTCAATCTAGCAGCCCTGTTGTTGTCCTGGCATCTCCAGCTGCCGGGCAATCCAGCCAACCCCGTCGGGCAGGCAAAAGACCTTGCGCAGATCCAACTGCCGAGCTAACAACCGAGCAGCCCACCAACACTACTGGTCGCACTCCACCATGGCGGCCGCAGCTCAAGCACCGGGGCCAAGATATCCCAGCAAATGCTTCTGTCAAGGGCAATAAGGAGCACTTGTTGGCCTTTGACCTCTCGAAAGCTCTCTTGCTGCCAAATGACGTGGTTGGCAGCGATCACGTCCCTAACACCCGGTTGGTGAAATCAGCCGTGAAATCCATGACCAGGGTAAGGATCCAACTTCCACTGAAATTTTACAAGTGTTTGCCCGGTTCTTTCACTAATCAAATTCGTTTCTTGCAAGCTATCCAAAAGCAGCACCTGGTAATGGAACGCATCCACAGACTTCGGCAAAAGGCAAATGACACAGCCAGCCAAGTCCAGAGCCTGCAAGCCGTGCTTGGCCAGGCAAAAGCATCTCTCCAAATCGCCAATGCTGACAACAACAGGTTGTACGGTCAGCTTGACGAGGCCGAGAAGAAGCGCGATGAGCTCCAGGCCGAGTTGGACGCTCTGAAAAGGTCAAGGAAGAAGGACTGCCGAGATGCAAACAACGTCGGCTTCCTAGAAGCCGAGGAAAGCTACAAGAAGCAGGCCTTCGCTACCTAAGACATCTACTTCAAAGTGGGTTGGAAGTCTGCCTGCGAGCATCTCGGTCAGGGTCCTAATACTGACGTCTTTGCCACCCCGCCGCCTGCTTCCCTGCCGGCCTACCTCGTGCCATATGCCAATTACATCTTCAGTGCATTGCAGGCTGAGGCCGAGGAAGGGCTTGAAGAGGAAGAGGCTGGGGAAGGTACTGACGGAGAAGAGCAACCAGAACAGGAGCAGCCTGGCCGAACTGAGCCCGGTGTTGAAGACTGATCTCCAACAGTGAACTCGGAGACAACTATGGATGATGAATTCACCAATCTCTCCCCCTTAGCTTAGTTTTCTTTTTTCTATTGCCTTTTTTGCTTTGCACATGTAACCGGGCTCTCTGCCCCTCCTTTTGTATTAACTTTCTATCAATGAAAAGCTTTAATTCCATCAAGTATTTGCACGGTTTTCTCGAACTCTATCTTCAGCAAAACATCTCGGTTTAAATCACTAAGTTGCACAAATCACCAACTAGCTTGACCGGAGTTAAAATCTCGGTAAATTTAGCAAAATTGAGGAACTTCTTAAACCGGAATAGACATCTCGGTGGGAACAACAAAGTTGAACAAATCACTAATTCTTTCAACCGGACTAAACCATCATGGTTGAACAGGCCTGAACTGAACAAAACATCTTGTATAACCGGAATACACCATCTCGATTTTAATTCTGATAGAATTGAACAAAACATCAACTCTCTCAACCGGAGTAGGGCATCTCGGCTGGAATCTCTGAGTCGAACAAACCATCAACTCCTTCAACCGGTGTAACTCATCTCGGTTGGAATCTTTGAGTTGAACAAACCATCAACTCCTTCAATCGGAGTAAATCATCTCGATTGGAATCCTTGAGTTGAACAAACCATCAACTCCTTCAACCGGAGTAACTCATCTCGGTTGGAATCTCTGAGTTGAACAAACCATCAACTCCTTCAACCAGAGTAACTCATCTCGGTTGGAATCCTTAAGTTGAACAAACCATCAACTCCTTCAACCAGAGTAAATCATCTCGGTTGGAATCTCTGAGTTGAGTAAACCATCAACTCCTTCAACCGGAGTAACTCATCTCGGTTGGAATCCTTGAGTTGAACAAACCATCAACTCCTTCAACCGGAGTAAATCATCTCGATTGGAATCCTTGAGTTGAACAAACCATCAACTCCTTCAACCGGAGTAACTCATCTCGGTTGGAATCTCTGAGTTGAACAAACCATTAACTCCTTCAACCGGAGTAAATCATCTCGGTTGAGAATCTCAAGTATTCAAAGCAATCAATCAAAATGCTAAGGCAAAAAAGACACTTCTATATATTGACAAAAAGAATTACATTCTGAAGTGTAAAGGCAAAAAAATTTCTTTGCACAAAAAGAAAACAAAAGCTAGAAATAGTACAGTTTGAGATTGGCCGCATTCCATGGCTGCGAGATTGCGCTACCATCCAAATCCTCCAAGTGGTATGCCCCCTTGCCCGCCAGACCGGTTACCTTGTAGGGTCCTTCCCAATTTGCACCTCGCTTACCTTCTTCGGGCACCAGGGTATTGCCCATAACTTTCCTCAAGACCCAATCATCCACCTTGAACGGTCTGGGGTGCACCGTCTTGTTGTACTTCCTGGAGAGCTCTTGCTGGTAGGCGGCCACATGGATAAGAGCCTTTTCCCGGCGCTCTTCCACCAGATCCAATTCCAGAGCAATGGCCTCGGCGTTCAGCTCGGGCTCAAAACTTTCACTTCTGAGAGTGGGTTTGCCAACTTCCAATGGAATGACCGCCTCCATGCCATAAGCCAAAGCAAATGGAGTTTCCCCGGTCGACTTCCGAGGGGTTATACGGTATGCCCAGAGGACACTAGGGAGTTCCTCAGCCCACTTTCCCTTCGCCTTCTCCAGCCGTTTCTTCAGCCCGTCAAGAATGGTCTTGTTCGACGCCACGGCTTGACCGTTGGACTGTGGGTAAGCCGGTGTGGAGTTGTAGAATTCAATCTTCAAATCTGCGCAAAACCCTCTGAATAGGCGACCGTCAAACTGAGTGCCGTTATCAGAGATCAAAATTTTGGGGACGCCGAACCATGTTACCACATTTTGCCAGACAAACTGCTTCACGTCTTTCTCCTTAATTGTTGCCAAAGGCTCAGCTTCAACCCACTTGGTGAAGTAGTCCGTTGCCGCGATGAAGAATTTGCGGTTGCCAAGTGCTGTTGGGAGCGGTCCCACTATATCTAACCCCCACATTGCAAAAGGCCAAGGGCTGGTGAGGGGAAGAAGTTCTCTGGCAGGCTGGTGGATTTGATGTGCAAACTTTTGGCACTTTTTACACTTGCGAACATATTTCTGGGCGTCGGCTTGCATGCACGGCCACCAATAGCCTTGTGAAATAGCTCGGTAGGCCAAGGACCTGCCCCCAATGTGACTGCCATAGATGCCTTCGTGAATTTCATACAGGAAGGTTTCCACGCTACTCGGGTGCACACACTTCAGATAAGGACCAGTGAAAGACTTTTTGTACAAAATGCCTGAAGCTGAAGGAGAGAGCCAAAACCGCTCTGACTTTACACGCACTTTGTGTGCTTCCTTCTTGTCGGTTGAAAAAGTCCGTTCTCTGAGAAAAATGATGATAGGGTCCATCCAGGAAGGACCTAGCTCGGCGCAAAATACTTCCGTCTGCCTGGTTTCTTCAATACTGGGTCTCGGTAGGAATTCAATCAAAAGAGGGTTGGGAAATGAGCGGTCGACCATAAAGGCCAGGCCAGCTAGCTCATCTGCCCGGTCGTTTTCTTCTCAGCCGATCTGTTGGACCCTGATCGCCTGGAATCGCTTGATGTGGTCCCTGACCAAAGCTTGGTACTTTATCATTCTGTCATCCTTTGACTGGTAGACCCCAGAAACTTGGTTAACCACAAGCTGGGAATCACTGTAAACCACTAACTCTGATGCCTGCATCTGAAGCGCACTCTTGAGACCAGCCAAAAGCGCCTCGTATTCGGCCTCATTGTTGGATGCTAGGAAGTCAAGGGTGATCGAGTGTTCAATTGTCAACCCGTCTGGTGATATCAAAACTATACCTAGCCCAGCGCCGTGACGGTTCGAGGCTCCATCAACAAAAAGTTTCCACATCTCCCCCACGAAGAGCTTCCAGCATTCTGAGGGGTTCTGAGAGGCTTGAAGATTGATGAGGTCACGACTGCTCGACTGTTCGATTTCAAGGTCTGTGTTGATTGGTTCCAATTCAGTCACCCTTGATGATTCGGCACCGGACTCAGCAAGTTTATCTGCAATGCTCAAGTTCGTAGGCGAATCACCAGGATGCGGTATTACGCCGGCCGCAGGTTCTGAACTGTGTGGTTCCATTTCTTCCCCCCTTGGTGATGTGAGACCGGACAGATCAGGTTGGTCGGTGATACTCAACTCCGTCATCGCATTACCGGGTGGTAAAATCGTACAAACTGAGGGTCCTTCAGTGGTGCGCGCAAACTCCGCATTGCTACCTCCACCAACTGGTTGTATCCCGGATGGTCTTGCGTGCACCTCATCATCTGCCACGGTAATGTCGACCCGGCATACTGGATGAGTTCTAGGTGAGAATTCGGCGACGAAGTCGGCCAAAGTCTGGGCTTTGATGGCAGTGCGCGGCTGGAACTTCACATCAAACTGTCCCAACTCGACCGCCCACTTAAGAATCCGACCGGAGAAGTCTGCCCGCTCGAATAAAGCTTTGAGGGGGAACTCGGTCAAGACGATGACGGTATGTGCATGAAAATAGTGCGCCAATTTTCGAGAGGCCATCATTAATGCCAAAGCAAGCTTCTCCAACGGCAAGTATCTCGACTCTGCCTGTAGCAAAGTTTTGCTGACATAAAAGATGGGGAGGTGCTTGATTCCTTCAGCTCGGACAAGCACCGCACTGACTGCATGCTGTGATACGGCCAAATAAAGATAGAGTTCTTCTCCAGGCTTCGGTGTGACCAACAGTGGCGCTGAAGACAGATACTCCTTGAGCTTGGCCAAGGCTCGATCACACTCTTCATCCCAGGAGAACTTTGATTTTAAGGACTGAAAGAAAGGGCGGCAGCAATCTGATGACCGGCTTATAAATCGATTAAGCGCGGCGGCCATTCCGGCCAGATGCTGCACGTCTTTCGCTGAGCTAGGTTGTTTTAACTCTTGCACGGCTTGGATTTGTGTAGGGTCTGCTTCGATACCTCGGTTCGTGACTAGGAATCCCAAAAATTTCATGGATCCCACGCTGAAGGCACACTTTGACGCATTCAGGCGTAGCTTGTGCTTTTTGAGAATGGCGAACATCTCAGCCAAGTCAGACAAATGATCTGCCTGATGTCGACTTTTAACCACCATATCATCAATGTAGGCTTCCATTGTCCGGCCCAGTAAAGGAGCGAACTTCTTGGTCACCATCTTCTGAAAAGTTGCCCCGGCGTTCTTCAAACCAAAAGGCATGACTCGGTAGCAGAAGAGTCCCCTTGGTGTAGTAAATGAGGTGATTTCTCGGTCGGGGCCATGCATGGCAATCTGATGATAGCCGCGGTAGGCATCCAAGAAACTTAGCCTGTTATGTCCAGCCGTCAAATCCACAAGCTGGTCAATTCTAGGCAAAGGAAAGCTATCTTTCGGACAAGCTCGGTTGACGATCTTGTAATCAACGCAAACCCGCCACTTCCCATTCTTCTTCGGTACCACCACTGTATTTGAGATCCACCGAGGATAGTGCACTTCTTGAATTGCTCGTGCCTCCAGCAAATTCTTGACTTCCTCCGCAACTACTTCGGCGTGATGCAGCGCCGATCTCCTTGTTCGCTGAATGACTGGCTTGGCTCCGGGGAAGACATTGAGATGATGGCAAATAAAACTTGGATCGAGGCCGGGCATGTCGTAAGGCGACCATGCCAAAACTTCGATGTTGGCCACCAAAAACTCAACCATCTCGGTCCGTTCTGTGGCTGTAAGGCTTGAGCTGAGCAAGAAGAACTTGTCTGGCTGCTCTGTATCAATTCACACCTCCACCAATTCCTCGACAGCTTTGTCCTCAGCCTTGGTGCCCACATCATCTAAGACACCCTGGTCCTCCGGTCCCTCAATCATTTGAACGAATCCTTTGGCAGCCTGGCTCCCGTTAACTGCCACGAAGCACTGCTTTGACATGACCTGATCGCCCCAAATCTCCTCGATTGCCCCCATAGCCGAGGGGAATCTCATTACTTGGTGAAAAGTCGATGCCACGGCTTGCATAGCGTGAAGCCACCCCCTTCCAAGGATCAAATTATAAGTAGATGGCACCTGTAACACCTAGAACTCCACCTGTTTGACCACGGATCCCGTTTTGACCGGCAGGATAATCTTTCCCAAAGGCCACTCCGGCTGTGAGTTGAAGCCAACCAGTGGCGAAGTCGCCGGGGCCAAATCTGTATCTCGGAGCTTGAGCTGTTTGAAAGCGTCGTAGTACATGATCTCGACCGAGCTTCCCTGATCGATCAAGATCCGTTTGACATCAAAATCTTTGACGCGGAGTGTAACTACTAAGGCATCATTGTGCGGTGTCTGAATGCGCTCCAAGTCCCTTGAGGAGAAACTGATAACATCTTTCGCTTCCGTCTTCCCCCTCTTGAGCGCAGGCTGAACTGACAAAACTTCCCTCATGTGCTCTGCCTTCTTGATCATACCACGGAGCTCGCAAACATGCGCCGGTTCCACTATGCCGTGGATGACATTCACAACTCCTTGAGGAGGTGCATCTCGGGCATCCGGTCCCCGCGGATCAACTGGAACCTGATTTTCCTTAACGCCCCCATCGATGTAAAGATCCAGGTGCCTGGCTGCGACTAGCTCTTCCAAGTGTTGCCTCAAAGGCAAACAGTCCTCTGTTCGGTGGCCTCGCTCCCGGTGAAACGTACAATGGTATTTCGGATTGAAGCCCTTCTGTCCATCGCCCAACTTAGCAGGAAACCGGGCATACTCCTCATCACAGATTTCGCTAAGTATGCGATAAATTGGAATCTTGAAGACCGTGGTTATGCCAGTCCTTACCTTCAACCTTCTGTTTGCGTCGGCCACATCATCCCGGGGGTAGTCATCCCGGTCATTCCGACGTCCTCTACCTCGGTTTTTGCGATTTGAGCCACGGTCCGATTCCTCTGCTCGGTCACTTGAGCGGCTGGACTCTTGCCCAACTGCGTGCACTTTGCCAGCCTTCTTGTCTGTCGTTGCCGGAACTGACTTCGCGGTAGACGCCGACGCATCATCCTCAACTCAAATATGCTCATTGATGCGTTGCATGAGTTGGCCCATGGATGTCGGCTGGTGCATGGTAAGCGAGTCCTGCAGTCTATGTCCGACTGGGAGACCACGCTTGTATTGCGTGATTGCAAGGTTGATCGGGCAATCCAAGATCTCGTTGAAGGTCTCCCAATACCTGGAGTTGTATGCCTTCAGTGTGTCGCTCGGTTCCATCTTGACACTTAGTAAGTGATCGACTTCCTTTGGTGTTTTTGTGTTGGTTTTGAAGCGCGTCACAAAGGCTTCGGCCAACTGATGCCACCTTTGTATGCTCCCTTCCGGCAACCTCTCGAACCACTTCAAGCCCAGCTCGCCTAAACTTGACGGGAAGATTAGGCACATAAGTCTGTCATTTCGCCTATGTCCGGCTATAACCTGTCGGAAGTGGCTTACATGCATGTAAGGATCGATTTTTCCGTCATAGAGTGTGAACTTAGGCTGGTGGAAGCCTGCCAGAAGCGGTGTTGTTTCTATTTCCAGGGAAAAAGGGGTGGCGCTCAACCTTGCCAAGTCGGAATCCACAAGGAGTGGCGCCGCTAGGCGGGGTGGAGGCATTCCGACCTCTTCGCTGGCGTGAACCCCATAGGATAGCCGCTGGAACGCCGGCACCCTTTGAGTCTCCCGCCGGCGAGCTCGTTCCTTCAAAATTGCCCGCAAATCCTCTGAGTGAGCGGAATATGAGTACCTCGACGTCGTCACCGGACGCGAGGGCTGGTAGGTGCTATCCTGCGCGCTGGAATTTTCTGCGCGCACACCTGAATCACCAGCCTTGTAACTTCTGGTAATGGAAATGGATGGAGTGTGTCGCTGACTCTGACTGCCTGAATGGCGGGATGGGGTGCGCTCACTGTGGTCTACCACTCCATCTACACTCTTCCCCTTGACATGCCGCTTTAGCTCCTCCATCTCCGCCGCCATTCGCCGGATGACAACGTCTTGGTACCTCAACTTGTGTTCCAGACGTCGGGCATGTGATTCTCTCCACCACCGATGACCGTCTGGACTTCGTGAATGACCATGACTTCTTCCGCGCTTATCTCGCGCGTCTCTTGACTGTCCTCCGGTGGCTGTCTCCAAGTCCGCCATTGGATGGATGGCGAGAGGTCCTTCTCTCCTTCGGGTGAACTCCGGGGTGGCTCCGTCTATGGCAGACAACGGAAACTCGTCATTGTTCGCCATGGACGGCGATCAGACGAGCCTGGAAGACAAGGTTTTGTCTGTCAAGGTTCCCACAGACGGCGCCAATTATACGAGGAGCAAATATTCAGGCAAGCCTGTATTCCTTTCTTCCAAGCTCCTGTCTGTCCGATCGACCTGCGAGCAAATAACCATAAGCTACCCGGCAGTGTGTGGCCGGAAAAACCCTCCGACGATCAAGTTAGCGCACACCTTAGGATAGAGAGAGAGAGAGAGGAGTGTTTGAGTGTAAGAATTTCCTTACAAAGTGTTCCTGTCCGTGTATGGGGGACGCAGACATGCTTATACCCTTATGCGCCCCGAATCTACTCCCACTGGTCTCTCGACACGTGGCTCTGTTATCCCATCTGTCAGCATAAATCTTGCTATACATCACCTAACCCAATTGCCAGCCCACTCTGTTGGGAGCACGGCAGCCGGGCAACATTATCTCGGCTATCAACGGCCATACTGAACAGGCCCAAGCGCATTTGATGTCGTAGTTTCTTACTACCGAGCTTAATTCCAGCCGTGCTCAACTGTATTCCGGCGAAGCTGAGCTGGAGATTGGTAACGCCGGTCAGCCAAAGACCTTCTCGGCCAAGCTCCAAGCACAGGCCTTCCTACCGGGTTAAGGTGCGTGCATTACAACCTTGCAACGCGTGAGCCGGGGAGCCTCATCTAGGCTGTTCCTCCACCTGTCCGGCCTTCGCGGAACCGAGATCAAATAACTCGGTTCCATGTGGGCTTTGCCATTACCGAGCAATATCACGGCCTGATCTTGGAGCCCAATACCTCGGCCCAAATCTGTCCGGCTAACGTCACGGCCCAATCTCTGATCATAAATCTCCCTCTCAGCATACATTAAACATTGTAGATGAATTAAAGAACATGAAAGGAGCCTAAGAATGTTAAACAAGGTAAAGAATGGAATGAATTATAATATAACCAAATGTGTTATGAATCATGTAGGGTCAAACGTAGAGACGAATCAAGCATAAGAACACTGTGAGTAATAACATAGTAAAGCTATGTTCAACTTTATTTATTTTCTATATGATGAAATAAGATTTGTTTTCTAAAATGCTACGTTCTGTACAATGAATGATTGTCCAATTTTTGACATGTATTCGTGGCATCCTTGGCATCATGTGATATATGTTAGCTGTTACCCAGTATTAGAGGTCCCATTATGGGACTTATTATGTCTGTCATCTGTTATCCGTACTGGAGGCTCCATCATGGCGCTCAGCATGTTTATTCTCTGTTACCCGGATTCGGACGTTCCTTTATGGAACTGGTTATTCATAACCACCATATGTTATGCATCTGTTCTGTATTTGTTCTGTTAGCGCTAATGGATGTACCACGTATGATTAAGCATGAACTATGATTTCTGTATTTGATTTGAACAAGAATATGAATATGAATTTGTTTATGAATCTGAATTGTGATTCCTGAATCTGGTATGGACATCATTCATTAAAATCCTTTACTCTGTTATTATTTACTAGGCTCTAGCTCACTGTATTATTTATGTATGTAGGTGATCAGGTGTGTGACTAGGCTTAGAGGCATCTGCTTGGAATCTGTTTTTGCTATGTGCCTCTCGTGGAGGTTCCGAATATGTCAAGTGACTATGGCTATTTGATTTAAAGTTTAAGTTTTTTTTTTCGTGTTTGGTTGAACAAGTCTTGTGTATTTTGTAAATAGGGCTAAGTTCCTTTTTGTCCAATCTGTATATATATAATGACGTAAGGATGATGTGTATATATGTATATAAAAAGTTTAAAATTTTTCTGTCTCATATAAGCCTGCACAGCTCAATGGACGTTGTATATTTGTTATTTGCTTCCGCTAGCCCCTAATATTATGTTAATCTGTCTCAGAGGCCTTCAGTAATCCCAGGATTACTGGCCGGTTATGATACTAAACCTATAGGGGCAGGTTTGGGTCGTGACATTGGTTGTTAATCGAGATTAGCTTATTGGAGCTGTTGGTTGTGTTTTGAACAGGTTGGGAGTTAGTTTTTCAAAAGAATTTCTATTTGTTTCTCTTCAGGTTCACTCGAGCAATATTTTTGTTGCTAGAGTGGTATTTGGTTCCTTCCAACATCTAGGTTTGCAATCTAAACTTATAGGAGTGAGGTGTTCTTCGCTCGGGCCATGGGTTGGTCGCTCGAGCGGTATTCTGTGTCTGACGCTCAAGCGGTCTTTTTTTCGCTTGAGCGATATCTTTGCATATTTGAACTATTGGAAGGGAGTCATTGTGCACTCGAGTTATGATTTGTTCACTCGAGCAGTATTTTGGTCACTCGAGCGATCTGTGTGTATATCAATATAGGAGAAAGATCTTTTCTTTCGCTTTTTGATCTCTCTCTTTCTCTAAAAAGTAACTTTACCAAATTTCTTCACTCTCTCTCTCTAGTTCTTATCTAAACCCCCCTGTCTCATTGATGCGAGAATGAAAAGGCACCCAATAAACCTCTATGTCTTGTCGATACGAGCATGGAAATGCACCCAATAAAATCCCATACATCGTCGATACAAGCATGGGAAAAGGCACCCAATAAACCCTCATGTCTCGTCGATACGAGCATGGAAAGACACCCAATAAACCCCATTGCCTCATCGATACGAGCATGGAATGACATTCAGTAAACCCCCATATCTCGTCGATACGAGCATGGAATGGCATCCAACAAACCCCCATGTCTCGTCAATGTGAGCATGAAATGACATTCAATAAACCCCCAAGCCTTGTCAATAGGAGCATGGAATGGCATCCAATAAAACTCCCATGCCTCGTCGATACGAGCATGGAATGGCATCCAATAAAACCCCATTGCCTCGTCTAACATGAGCATGGAAAAGGCATCCAATAAATCCCCAAGCCTCTACTGACACGAGCACATGGAATGGCATACATTGGCATCATAATGGCATCATTCCAACCACATTACGGTATGTATTATTGTTTGGAAAGGATTTTTTTGGAAAAATTTGCATGATTGACACAACTTGGAAAGGAATGGAACGCAACCTGGCATAAGATTTGGCACAACAAGGTGAGTATGGCAGGTATTGCTTGCTCTCCTATTTTTAGATTGCATGCTTGAATGAATGTTTGAGTGCTTGTTGCACGCACTCATTCACTCACGTATGAATTATTGCACAACCGCCCCAAATTACACTGATCTAATTTCTTGCATCAAGGATATGTAGGCAACATGTAGGTTCAATCACTTGCATGAATGTTTGGTACCACTTTAAGCCTTAGGCCTTAGGGTCATGTCAATAAACCCCCAAGCCTTGTCAATAGGAGCATGGAATGGCATCCAATAAAACCCCCATGCCTCGTCTAACATGAGCATGGAAAAGGCATCCAATAAATCCCCAAGCCTCTACTGACACGAGCACATGGAATGGCATACATTGGCATCATAATGGCATCATTCCAACCACATTACGGTATGTATTATTGTTTGGAAAGGATTTTTTTGGAAAAATTTGCATGATTGACACAACTTGGAAAGGAATGGAACGCAACCTGGCATAAGATTTGGCACAACAAGGTGAGTATGGCAGGTATTGCTTGCTCTCCTATTTTTAGATTGCATGCTTGAATGAATGTTTGAGTGCTTGTTGCACGCACTCATTCACTCACGTATGAATTATTGCACAACCGCCCCAAATTACACTGATCTAATTTCTTGCATCAAGGATATGTAGGCAACATGTAGGTTCAATCACTTGCATGAATGTTTGGTACCACTTTAAGCCTTAGGGTCATGTCAACTAGAATGGTCTCGGATCTTTGACATTCACTCCACATCACTTCATGATTACATGAGTTCTGTTAAAGAGGGACAACTGTAGACACCCATTTTTTACTAACCTTAAGATTTTGGGTGTTTGAAAGCCTCTCAATGATGAAATGGTAATTACTTCATCTTTGGAATATTTAAAGTTATTTGGAGTTGTTGGATAAACCCGTTTTGGCTAAAAATCACCTTTTTAGGAAAATAACCATTTTACCCCTAGACCTGTTTTTAGCCAAAAACTAACTTTTTAACCCTGAGAAAGAGAAAGTGGTCTGGTTGTGCTTTGATCAAATATATTTTCCAAAATTAGTGACCATCAAAAACATTGATCAAAAGGCAATTCGGGCTTACTTGGGCCATAAGCAAGCCAAGGGCATAAGACCCCGCACTTGTGCATGCATGCATGACACGTGTACCAAGGCAAAATATGCATGCACACACTAGTTTTGAGTGCGCATATTAGTTGTGTGTGTGTGTATCCAAGCGTGACAGAGTTATTTTTGGTAACTAATCTTGGTGCATTTTTAGTGGAAGGCGGTAAAGGAAGCAATGGGGGTTGCCTTAGCTTGCCCCTCACACCTCCTGAAGCCTATAAATAAGGCCTCTCCCCATCTCTTTCAAAGGGTTAACAATGTAAGAGCTTTTTGAGCATTTGAGAGAAAAAATACCCTTGCTCCTCACTCCTTGCCTCAACTCTGAAAATAGCCCACCCACAACAACTCCAAACACTTAAAAACATCTTAAGGACTGAACAACTTGAACTCTAGCTCGGAACCATTGCTCGAGAGGGACTTGCAAGAAAGAAACTTGAGTTTCTTTGCATTTTTCTTCGCATGCCTTCGATTTAATCAAACCAGTAGGTAATTTCACTTTCTTTTCTACTTCCAGTACCTCTTTCGGTCTTTAATTTAGTAGTTAATCATAGTTGTAGTATCCCTTAATCATTTTATCATGTAGTTTGCACATTTCATCAAGTTCTTCTCCTGTTTTGCATGCTTTTCTTATTCTATTCAAAACAGCATGTTTAGGGTAGAATAATCATGTAGAAATCATGTAATATCGATACATTAAGCTCAGTTTGAATCATGTAGATATTCTATATTTTTCTTTATTTTTATTTTTTATTTGCTCTTTTATGCGTATTCATCATTTAGTAGCCTCAAACCGGGTTTAGAATAATATTTGTATGTATAGTTGTATATATTGGCCATATTTATTTTATGTAATGCATGTAAGGCACTGAAAGTGGGCATCCAGGTAAGTCTTCCTAACCTCTCTATCATAAGTGTGTCCTTGTTACAGTATCTTTTAAATAATCTAAGTTAAATACTCTCTATGCAAAATTGTATGCTTTCAATGTTTTTGTTGTATTAGTCTGGTTCATTGCCATAAGTTATAAAAAATACTATTTTCATTCGAAAACCTTCATTCTTGAAAAAAAATAGCATTGTTCTTTCAATCTAAAATAAGTGATATTCATTCTTTATTCAAATCACATAGTTTTAGGTTAGTTAAGGGTTTTAAGGCTTAAAATGAATTTGTATGAATAATTAACTACTAAAATCATAAAATAAAAAGTTATTAGAGGTCAATCTTAGGATTTGGAAAAATGGGGTGCTATCATTCAATGACTTTCCCTTTTTATACCTAAGCTCCTAAACCTGGAATTTTCTTGGTTGTGATGGACTAGTACTTAACTTAGTTTTCATTGTTAAAGATTTCTTAATTCCCCTTTTAAAAATTAAGTAGCGACTCTTTGTTGGTCAAAGCGAGTTAGTGTGGGAAACAGGCCTTAGACTCGAAAAAGACACGGCGCCCACAGTTTGCCCTAGCTTTAAAATAGGCCCCTGCAAGTAAGCAATGGTCCCCCGAAATTAATCGAGGTGTGCATAAGATGGCGCAGATACCCCGGTTATCAAAAAAAAAAAAGTGACCTCTCTTTCATGTTCAGTGCTCAAGTTGAAGGCCTTGTTTCACATGCAAGGAAGCTGAAGGGAAGTTTCCAATAAGGCGAGAAAACATACAACAAATTTCTTCATAACTTCCTGGATTTCAACCACTGATGTTCCAATGAACTATTGTACCATACCATACAATGGATTTACAATAAACTACTTTGAACTTCAATGGAGACTTTCCTGCTGTCCTAACGTAATTTCGAGGTAGTGTCTAGAAAGTAGGAACAAACATATGAGCATATCGCAGAAACAAGAAGAAATCAGATAAATATGGGTGTAATTTTGAGGCCCTTGTCTAGGAAGTAGGAACACATGAGCCAGCCTATCACAGAAAGAAATTGGATAAATATGGGGTGTGGAGGGCTAAGTTTGTTTCCAAAATGTTTATTAGGTGAAAGCTATTAAGGTTGTATTTGGATCATAGATTTTAGTATAAATTTATAAAGAAAAATGCAAAAGATGATGAAAACACTACAGGAAATCGGGGATTTAACAACGTTTAATTAACAAAATTTTATTAAACGTCACTTTTTCTAATAATTAACGGCGTTTTTTAAACGTCATATTTGTATTAATTAAAACAATACCGTTTTGTGAATAAAAGACGTTTGAAAACGCCTCCAAATCCTGTCTCTCTTCACACCCTATTTTGTCTCTCCAAACCTTTATTTTGATAACCCTATTTTGAGCACTGCGGTCTGTCTCTCACTCACTCTATTGGGCTCTCTTTCTCTCAAAGGATCAAGTCAATATGAAGTTCTCTTTCTCGATTCTTCTTCAGTTCGGTGATTCATCTTGGGATTGCGATTTCAAAGTTCGATTTTGAGCACAACTCTGTGATTTATCTTTGTGGATTTGGAACTCTTCGTCTTCTTCGATCAGAGGTTAGTTGTTCTATTTGTGATTTATCTCTGTTCCTTCTGTGCTCTGGATCAGTGTTTTGAAAAATGTCGAATCAGTGTTTTGAGAAATTGATCTCAGCGATTTCATCTCTGTTTCAGTAATTGTGTTTCACTGATGTGTTGCTCTGCACTATGAGATCTAGATTGTGCTTTCATTAATTGGTCTCAGTGATTTCATCTATGTTTATATTGTGTTTAATCTGTCATCGATGTTGTTATGGATTTTGATTTTTATGAATTCGTGTGTGATTAGTTGATTCTGTTTGGAATTGTGGAAATCACTGATCTTAGTTGATGTGGTCTAATCATAAGGTTCTTCTCAACGTCTATTTTTGCATTACAATTTAAGTGAAATTATTATTTATTGGGGATTGTTTGACTTTGCTCCCTAAAATTAGTTGTGTTTGGTTGAATACAAATTAGGGAGTTGGGAGAGACCACCATTTCATTTCACTTATTTGTTTGACAGACCTCAATGGACAAAGCAATTTCACTTAACAAGTATTTGAAACAAAAACAAAAACAAAAAAACAAAAAAAAAATGTTATAGAATTAAGCAGAATGCTAATGCTCATAAAAGCTTAAATTTGTTCACTTTAATTTTCACAAATCCTTCCCCAAATCTAAGATTCAATATGGATTGAGAATCACAACTTTAGCTGCCTAGAAGTAATATCACACAGGTAACAACAGGTTTAAAAACTAGCTAGATTTGGGTTCCAACCAAAATTAAGCATAAGAATGTTTTAACCTAGAGCCATATGCCAAATTAAACTTCAACTTCATCTACAGTCACTTTAGAGAAGCAACTATCAGAAACATTAACAGAAACTCATATTCATTTTCACATTTGTGTTTTTTGTACGGATATTCATGTTAATAAAATCTTTGCTTTGTAATCTTTTCTTTATGTGGCCATTATTAGACTACGTACACTGATTCTGTTTTGAATTGTCATTTTATATTTTGCATTATATTTAAATGTATAGATTTATCATCTTGCATTGCATGGATTGTAGTCAAGGTATAAAAACTAGCTAGATTTGGGTTCCAACCAAAATTAAGCATAAGAATGTTTTAACCTAGAGCCATATGCCAAATTAAACTTCAACTTCATCTACAGTCACTTTAGAGAAGCAACTATCAGAAACATTAACAGAAACTCATATTCATTTTCACATTTGTGTTTTTTGTACGGATATTCATGTTAATAAAATCTTTGCTTTGTAATCTTTTCTTTATGTGGCCATTATTAGACTACGTACACTGATTCTGTTTTGAATTGTCATTTTATATTTTGCATTATATTTAAATGTATAGATTTATCATCTTGCATTGCATGGATTGTAGTCATTTAAGAAGGTAAACTCTATTCATAGTCCTTACTCTTATGTTTGTAGTTTCTTTATAGATTATCATGTCCTTACTCTTATGTTTGTAGTTTCTTTATAGATTATCTATGAGTTCTAGCTCCAGCAGTTCTTCTAGTGAGAGTGAGCAATCAAGCTCTAGTAGTTCTAGTTCAGATGAGGCTCAGGCCACACTCAAGATGAGAGTTATACCTGATCCATCGGCATCATGGCATCCACCAGGTAGTCTTCCTACCACGTCACATAGCAGTAGTACATCACATGGCTCAGTTTCAGCTGGTACGTATAAACTTTAAAAGGCCATTTTTTGTGCGAATTACCTGATTTTTGAGTGCATAGAACTGTTGTTTTTATTCAATCATCGTCAATTTGACCTTTACTGGCTTTTGTTACTGTGGCTACAACTGCAAAAACTTGAGTTTTGTTTGCCATCTATGTGATTTGGACACATGGTTCTTTTTGATGGATTATTAATCCAGCTCTATGTGATGAAACAGAGGCACCTGCCAAAAACGAACGAAAACCGATGCAAAACTAATGTTCGGGGGCCAAAACACGCAGTTCAGGGCCCTAGAAACTGCCCGTTAAGCACCGAAAGTGGCATTCGGCCACGAAGTGGGTTTCTCAGACCCCAGTGTCCCTCAAAAGGGAGCAAATAGGAAGTATGCCAAAAATCAGAGCAAACGGAGATGGTTAGGCGGTCCCGAACCAAGGTACACGGCCTGACGGTCCCGGAAAACCGGAAACCGGACTCCAAAATGGGCAAAATGGCCTGCGGCCACAAAATGTAGCCCACGGCCACTGAGAGATGGTCTACGGGACCTCTCCCTCCCCTCGGGAAAAGAAACAGAGAAAACCGAGTCTGGTTCGCAAACCGAGACAAGGCACAGAAGAGGATTCGGAAGTCCGGAGGCAGGGCTCACGGCCGCGACTCTGAAACTTCTGAATGAGCACAATATGCAGCGTCACTGAGCGCTCAACTGGTGACGTCTAAGTTTTAAGGTCGGTCAAAAATGGGGTGTCTACAGTTAGTTTCACATATAATATTAGTAAGGTGAAAATTTAAATTGACTAATGAAATCCATTTTTAACAGCTTTATGTTTGTTAATAAATAAAAGGTTTGCCTTTGCTTTTTTTAATTTTTCATTTTTAACTAGCATGAAGTGTATCACCTCTTTATGTTAATTACAAAAGTAATGAGGTTAGTTTCACATATAATATTAGTAAGGTGAAAATTTAAATTGACTAATGAAATCCATTTTTAACAGCTTTATGTTTGTTAATAAATAAAAGGTTTGCCTTTGCTTTTTTTAATTTTTCATTTTTAACTAGCATGAAGTGTATCACCTCTTTATGTTTCTCATATTTTTTGATATATGCACATCCTGTTTTATGTTCCTCATGTTTTCGTTAAGTTTCTAGAATTATACAACATTTTGTTCTATGTAAGAACATTATCATTTCTCAGCTAATGAACTCAATCCAAAACGTAACTTGATCCACGCCAACTGATGAAGATAAAGTACTTCAACAGTTAGTAGAAGCCTACTTAATTCAAATATAAAAGTAAATATTGATTTCTAATTTCCATACCTACTAACCAAAAAAACAGAAAACTAATTTCAATACCTGCAATATTATCTGATGCAGGAGATGCATTGGCAAGTATATCTTCTATAGCTCTAACAATAAGGGCTCAAAAGCATCATCTTTACAAGCGTGTATAATTGTAATGTAGGCTCATACGAATGTAGATGAATCCATGAAGAGAACAATAATGGCTTCATTTGGGAAGAAATTGAGAGATTGGAAAAGTAGAGTGAAAAAAGTGGGATACAAACCCTTCAAGAATGATGCAGAAAGGTTGGTTCATTGATCGGATAGAGTACATGAGGATCAGTGGATGGCCTTGGTCTACTATTAGGGCACTCAGAGTGCATCGGTACAATTTTATTTATGTGAAAAAATTTTTATATATGATAATTTTTTATAATATCTCAAATAAATTTCATATTTGACAGAAATCAAGCAAGAAGAATAGAAAAATCCGAAAGAAGAAGACATTACATCATAGAACAGGCCGAAAGCCTTTCTCAGTAGTTCGAGTGGAGGTATAATTATTCTCTCACATCAATTAAAAGTCTTTTATTTTCTTTTCTAAATTGCTTATACACTTTGCCATCTTGAGATTGAAAATCCATAAAAATTTCATGTAGTTTGAAAAAGCAAGTTTTGCAGTGTATCTTGTTAGTTTTCTTTCAATGTTCATCAAAATACAGTATTCGATATGATGGGGTTTATTTGATTTTGAGTTTTTGTTATAGTATTAATTGACTGACTTTAGCTTTGTGTGTGCTCAAAGCCTCAAACTAAAATAAAACAAGATTGAGCCTTGCTGTTATGGGTTTGAATTCAAATTATTTATCTGGTTATTTGCACCAAATTAATGGCCTATTAAGCTAGCTTAGAATCTCGAAGATGAACCATACATGAATTTAGGAGAAACTTTGACTAATTATTATATTTACCCTGTGCTTGGTTGCTATTGAGAAACTATGGAAGATGACAAGGAATATGAAATTAGTAAATCCCTACCACCTACTTGTACCTTGTTCTATTCTATGTACGTTGTCATTCTTAGAATTTTTGTTTGATTTCACTCTAATGTTTTGTTTTATCTGTCTTTCATTTACAGAAGACAAAAAAGAACAATGGGATTCCTGCTAGTCGGCCACAGGTGTAGATGGCCGCATACATAAAAGATGGGAAGTCAAATAGTGATTCAGTTAATGAGGTTATGGTATGTGATACTACTTTATAATATGAATTATATTGGAGGCTAATTATTGAATTCAAAATTATAGACTCAAATGAATGAGCTAAAAGAGCACATGGAGGGATCTTCTAGTGACCCTGTTGTATTAAATGAGCAGATCTTTACACAAGTTATGGGCC